>JAREIS010003189.1:0-14872 GCA_030060385.1 Muscicapa striata striata | reverse complement strand
CCTCGGCGCCGGGGTGAACAGGTCTACCCTTCTCGGGCGGCCGCGGAGACCAGGTCTACCCGGCTCCGGGGCGGCCGCCCGGCCGGCGGCATCCACCTGTCGCCGGCAGGAGGGCGCTGCAGCGACCACTCGGCGCAGGCGTGAACAGGTCTACCCTTCCCCAAAACGGCCGCCGGAGACCAGGTCTACCCGGCCCGGGACGGCCGGCCGGCCGGCGGCATCCGCCTGTCGCCAGCGGGAGTGCGCTGCAGCGTCCCCTCGGCGACGGGGTGAGCAGGTCTACCCTTCTCCGAGGCGGCCGCCGAGACCAGGTCTACCCGGCCCGGGCCGGCCGGCCGGCCAGCGGCATCCGCCTTCCGCCGGCGGGGAGGGCGCTGCAGCGTCCTCGGCGCAGGGGTGAACAGGTCTACCCTTCTCCGGGCGGCCGCCAGAGACCAGATCTACCCGGCTCCGGGGCGGCCGATAGGCAGGCGGCATCCGCCTGCCGCTGGCGGGAGGGCGCTGCAGCATCCCTCAGGGCCAGGGTGAACAGGTCTGCCCTTCTCCGGGGCGGCCGGGAGACAAGGTCTACCCGGCCGGGGCCGGCCGGCCGGCGGCATCCACCTGTCGCCGGCGGGAGTGCGCTGCAGCGCCCTCGGCGCCGGGGTGAACAGGTCTACCCTTCTCCGGGCGGCCGCCGGAGACCAGGTCTACCCGGCTTCGGGCCGGGCGGCCGGCCGGCGGCATCCGACTGCCGCCGGTGGGGACGGCGCTGCACCCTCCCTCGGCGCCGGGGTGAACAGGTCTACCCTTCTCCGGGCGGCCGGAGACCAGGTCTACCCGGCTCGGGGCCGGCCGGCCGGCCGGCGGCATCCACCTGTCGCCAGCGGGGAGGGCGCTGCAGCGTCCCTCGGCGACGGGGTGAGCAGGTCTACCCTTCTCCGGGGCGGCCGCCGGAGACCAGGTCTACCCGGCTCGGGGCCGGCCGGCCGGCCAGCGGCATCCGCCTTCCGCCGGCGGGGAGGGCGCTGCAGCGTCCTCGGCGCCGGGGTGAACAGGTCTACCCTTCTCCGGGGCGGCCGCCAGAGACCAGATATACCCGGCTCGGGCGGCCGACAGGCAGGCGGCATCCGCCTGCCGCTGGCGGGGAGGGCGCTGCAGCATCCCTCAGGGCCAGGGTGAACAGGTCTGCCCTTCTCCGGTGCGACTGCCGGAGACCAGGTCTCTGGCTCTGGGCCGGCCGGCCGGCCAGCGTTATCCGCCTATCGCCGGCAGGGAGGGCGCTGCACCGTCCTCGGCGCCGGGGTGAACAGGTCTACCCTTCCCTGGGGCGGCCGCCGGAGACCAGGTCTACCGGCTCGGGCCGGCCGGCCGTCCGCGGCATCGGCCTGTCGCCGGCGGGGGGCGCTGCAGCGTCCCCTTAGCGCCAAGGTGAACAGGTCTACCCTTCTCCCGGCGCGCCGCCGGAGACCAGGTCTACCCGGCTCCGGGCCGGCCGGGCGGCGGTGGCATCCGCCTGCCGCCGGCGGGGGAGGGCGCTGCAGCGGCCCACGGCGCCCGGGGTGACCTGTCTACCAGGCTCCTCGGCGGCCGCCGGAGGCCAGGTCTACCCGGCCGGGGCCGGCCGCCGGCCGGCGGCATCCGCCTGCGTCCGGCGGGGAGGGCACTGCAGCGTCCTCGGTGTCGGAGTGAACAGGTCTACCCTTCTCCGGGCGGCCGCGGAGACCAGGTCTACCCGGCTCCGGGGCGGCCGGCCGGCCGGCGGCATCTGCCTGCCGCCGGAGAGGGCGCTGCAGCGTCCTCGGCGCCGTGGTGAACAGGTCTACCCTTCTCCGGGCGGCCGGAGACCAGGTCTACCTGGCTCCGGGCCGCTGGCCGCCAGCGGCATCCGCCTGCCGCCGCGGGGAGGGCGCTGCAGCGGCCCCCGGCGCCGGGGTGAACCGGTCTACCCGGCTCTGGGGCGGCCGCCAGAGACCAGGTCTACCTGGCTGCGGGGCCGGCCGGCGGGCCGCGGCATCCGCCTGCGGCCGGCGGTGAGGGCACTACAGCGTCCTCGGCGCCGGGGTGAACAGGTCTACCCTTCTCCGGGCGGCCGGAGACAAGGTCTACCCGGCTCGGGGCCGGCCGGCGGCATCAACCTGTCGTCGGCGGGAGTGCGCTGCAGCGCCCTCGGCGCCGGGGTGAACAGGTCTACCCTTCTCCGGGGCGGCCGCCGGAGACCAGGTCTACCCGGCCGGGGCCGGCCGGCCGGCCGCGGCATCCGACTGCCGCCGGTGGGGACGGGCGCTGCACCCTCCCTCGGCGCCGGGGTGAACAGGTCTACCCTTCTCCGGGCGGCCGCCGGAGACCAGGTCTACCCGCTCCGGGCCGGCCCGGCCGGCCGGCGGCATCCACCTGTCGCCGGCAGGGAGGGCGCTGCAGCGACCCTCGGCTCAGGCGTGAACAGGTCTACCCTTCCCCAAAACGGCCGCCGGAGACCAGGTCTACCCGGCTCCGGGACGGGGCCGGCCGGCGGCATCCGCCTGTCGCCAGCGGGAGGGCGCTGCAGCGTCCCTCGGCGGCGGGGTGAGCAGGTCTACCCTTCTCCCGAGGCGGCCGCCGAGACCAGGTCTTTCGCCGGCGGAGGCGCTGCAGCGCCCTGGCGCCGGGTGAACAGGTCACCCTTCCCGGGCGCCGGAGACCAGGTCTCCGCTCGGGCCGGCCGCGCCGGCATCGCTCTGCCGCCGGCGGAGGCGCTGCAGCGTCCCCTCGGCGCCGGGTGAACAGGTCTACCCTTCTCGGCGGCCGCGAGACAGGTCTACCCGGCCGGGCCGCGGCCGCGGCGGCACCTGCTGCCGCCGGCGGGAGGGCGCTCAGCGCCGGCCGGTGCAGGCCTCCCGCTCGGCGCCGCCGGAGACAGGTCTACCCGCTCGGCCGGGCGCGGCGGGCTCCACGCGGACGGAGGCTGCCCCGGCGCGGGTGACGTTCGCCGGCGCGCCGGCCGGCATCCGCCGCGGCCGCGGGAGGCCTCAGCGCCCGGGCGCCGGGGTGAACAGGTCTCCCTTTCCGGCGCGCCGGAGACCAGCTCTACCCGGCTCGGGCCGGCCGCGGCGGCATCCACCTGTCGCCGGCGGGAGGGCGCTGCAGCGCCTCGGCCCCGTGGTGAACAGGTCTACCCTTCTCCGGGCGGCCGCCGAGACCAGGTCTACCCGGCCCAAGGCCGGCTGGCCGGCCGCGGCATCCGCCTGCCGGCGGGAGGGCGCTGCAGCGGCCCTGCGCCGGGTGAACCGGTCACCTGCTCGGGCGCGCCAGAGACCAGGTCTACCCGGCTCGGGCCGGCCGGCCGGGCGGCACTCGCCTGCGGCCGGCGGGAGGGCACTCATCGCCGCGGCCGCCCGGAGAAGGGTAGACCTGTTCACCCCGGCGCCGAGGACACTGCAGCGCCTCCCCGCCGCCGGCAGGCAATGCCGCCAGCCGCCGGCCGGCCCCGGATCCGGGTAGACCTGGTCTTTGGCTGCCACCATGGAGAAGGGTAGACCTGTTCACCCCGGGCGCCGACGGACGCTGCAGCGCCCCCGCCGGTGGCAGGCGGATGCCGCCGGCCAGCCGCCAGCCCCGGAGCCGGGTAGACATGGTCTCCGGGCCGCCCTGGAGAATGTAGACCTGTTCACCCCGGCGCGAGGCCGCTGCAGCGTACTCACGGGGCGGCAGGCGGATGCCGCCGGCCGGCCGGCCGCCCGAGCCGGTAGACCTGGTCCCGCGCCGCCCGGAGAAGGGTAGACCTGTTCACCGGCGCCGAGGGGCTGCAGCGCTCCGCCGGGCGGCGGAGCCGCCGCGGCCGCCCGGAGCCGGTAGACCTGGTCTCGGGCCGCCCGAGAAGGTAGACCTGTTCACCCGCGCCGAGGCGCTGCAGCGCTCCCGGCGCAGGCGGATGCCGCCGCCGCCGGCCGCCCCGAACCGGTAGACTGGTCTCCGGCGGCGCCCGAGAAGGGTAGACCTGTTCACCCCGGCCGAGGCCGCTGCAGCGCTCCCGCCGGCGCAGGCGGATGCCGCCGCCGGCGCCCGAGCCGGTAGACTGGCCCGCGGCCGCCCGGAAGGGTAGACCTGTTCACCCGCGCCGAGGGCGCTGCAGGCCGGCCGCCCCCGAGCCGGAGACCTGGTCTCCGCGTCCGCCCGGAGAAGGGCAGGACCTGTTCACCCCGGGCGCCGAGGGCGCTGCAGCGCTCCGCCGGGGCGTGCAGGCGGATGCCGGCCGCCGGCCGCCGAGCCGGGCAGACTGGTCTCTGGCGGCCGCCCCGAGAAGGGTAGACCTGTTCACCCACACGGCGCCGGGGGCGCTGCAGCGCCCCTCTCCGCGGCGGGAGGCGGATGCCGCCCGGCCGGCCGGCCCCCGAGAAGGGTAGACGCACCGGGCGAGGCCGCAGCGCCCGCCGGCGCAGGCGGACGCCGGCCGGGCCGCCCCGAGCCAGACGGTCTCGGCGGCCGCCGAGAAGGGTAGACTGTCACCCGGCCGAGGCGCTCAGCGCTCCGCCGCGGGCGGATGCGCCGGCCGGCCCGAGCCGAGACTGGCTCGGCGCCGCCGAGAGGGTGACTGTCACCCGCGCCGAGGCCGCTGCAGCGCCCCGGGGGCGGATGCCGCGGCCGCCGCCGGCCGGCGCCGGGAGAGGTAGACCGCACCCCGGCGCGGGACGCTCAGCCCCGCCGCGGCAGGCGCCGCCGCCGCCGCCGGCCCGAGCCGGGTAGACTGGCCGCGCCGCCCGAGAAGGGTAGACTGCACCCGGCGCCGAGGCGCTGCAGCGCTCCGCCGCGCAGGGATGCCGCCGGCCGCCGCCCGAGCCGGTAGACTGGTCTCCGGCGCGCCCGAGAAGGGTAGACCCACCCGCGCCGAGGCCGCCAGCGCTCCTGCCGCGGCGGCGGATGCGCCGCCGGCCAGCGCCCGGAGCCGGTAGACTGCCGCGGCCGCCGAGAAGGGTAGACCGTTCACCCGGCGCGAGGCGCGCAGCCCCGCCGGCGAGGCGGATGCCGCCGCCGCCGGCCCCCGAGCCGGTAGACCTGGTCCGGCGCGCCGAGAGATTTCACCGGCCGGCGCCAGCCTCCGCGGCGGATGCCGGCCGGCCGCCCGAGCCGAGACTGGCTCGCGCGCCGAGAAGTAGACCGTACCCGGCGCCGAGGCCGGCCCCCGGCGGAGGCGGATGCCGCGCGCCGCCGCCCGAGCCGGTAGACCTGGTCTCGCGGCCGCCGAGAAGGGTAGACCGTCACCCCGGCGCGAGTCAGCCCTCCCCGGCGGAGGCGGATGCCGCGCCGGCCGGCCGCCCCGACCGGAGACTGGCCGGCGGCGCCCGAGAAGGGTAGACCTGTTCACCGCGCCGAGGCGCTGAGCGCCCCGCCGGCAGGCGGATGCCGCCGCGCCGGCCGGCCCGAGCCGGGAGACCTGGTCTCGGCGCCGCCCGAGAAGGTAGACTGTCACCCGGCGCCGAGGGCGCTGCAGCGCCTCCCGGCGGCAGGCGGATGCCGCCGGCCGCCGCCCCGAGCCGGTAGACCTGGCTCGCGGCCGCCCGGAGAAGGGTAGACCTGTTCACCCCGGCCGAGGACGCTGCAGCGCCTCCCGCCGCGGCAGGCGACGCCGCCGGCCGCCGCCCGACCGGTAGACCTGGCTCGGCGCCCCGAGAAGGGTAGACCTGTTCACCCGCGCCGAGGGCCGCAGCGCCTCCCGCCGCGGCAGGCGGATGCCGCGCGCGGCGCCGAGCCGGTAGACCTGGCTCCGGCGCCGCCCGAGAAGGGTAGACCTGTTCACCCCGCGAGGCGCTGCAGCGCCTCCGCCGGCGGCAGGCGATGCCGCGCCGGCCGGCCGCCCGAGCCGGTAGACCTGGTCTCCGGCGCGCCCGGAAGGGTGACCTGTTCACCCGGCGCCAGGGCGCAGCCTCCCGCCGGGGGATGCCGCCGGCCGGCCGCCTCGGAGCCGGAGACCTGGTCTCCGGCGCCGCCCGAGAAGGGTGACTGTCACCCGCGCGAGGCGCTGCAGCGCCTCCCGGCGGCAGGCGGATGCCGCCGGCCGCGCCCGAGCCGGGAGACCTGGCTCCGCGCCGCCCGAGAAGGGTAGACCTGTTCACCCGCCGGGGCCAGGCCTCCGCCGGCGGGCGGATGCCGCGCCGCCGGCCCGGAGCGGAGACTGGTCTCCGCGCCGCCCGAGAAGGGTAGACCTGTTCACCCCGGCCGAGGCGCGAGCGCCTCCCGCCGGCGGCAGGGCCGCGCCGGCCGCCGGCCCCGAGCCGGTAGACCTGGTCTCGCGGCGCCGAGAAGGGTAGACCTGTTCACCCCGGCGCGAGGCGCGCAGCGCCTCCGCCGGCAAGGGATGCCGCCGCCGGCCGCCGCCCGAGCCGGTAGACTGGTCTCCGCGCCCCGAGAAGGGTGACTGTACCCTGCGCGAGGCGCGCAGCGCCTCGCGCGCAGGCGGATGCCGCCCGGCCGCCCCGAGCGGTAGACTGGTCTCGCGGCCGCCGAGAAGGGTAGACCTGTTCACCCGCGCCGGGCGCCTGCAGCGCCTCCGCCGGCGGCAGGCGGATGCCGCCGCCGGCCGGCCGCCCCGAGCCGGGTAGACCTGGTCTCCGGCGGCCCCGAGAAGGGTAGACCTGTTCACCCCGGCGCCGAGGACTGCAGCGCCTCGCGGCGGCAGCGATGCCGCCGCCGCCGGCCGGCCCCGAGCCGGGTAGACTTGGTCTCCGGCGGCGCCCGGAGAAGGGTAGACTGTTCACCCGGCGCCGAGGCGCTGCAGCGCCTCCCGCGGCAGGCGGATGCCCGCCGGCCGCCGCCCCGGAGCCGGTAGACCTGGTCTCCGGCGCGCCGGAGAAGGGTAGACCTGTTCACCCGGGCCGAGGACGCTGCAGCGCCTCGCGGATGTCGGCCGCCGCCGCCCCGAGCCGGTAGACCTGGTCTCCGGGCCGCCCCGGAGAAGTGTAGACCTGTCTCACCCGCGCCGAGGGCCGCTGCAGCGCTCCGCCGGCGGCGGGCGGATGCCGCCGTCGGCCTGCCGCCCCGAGCCGGGTAGACCTGGTCTCCGCGCCGCCGAGAAGGGTAGACCTGTTCACCCGCGCGGCGCGCAGCGCTCCCGCCGGCGCAGGCGGATGCCGCCGCCGGCCGCCCGAGCCGGAGACCGGTCGGCGGCCGCCGAGAAGGGTAGACCTTCACCCCGGCGCCGAGGACGCGCAGCGCCTCCGCCGCGGCAGGCGGATGCCGCCGGCCGGGCCGGCCAGCCTCCCGGAGCCGGTAGACGGCCCCGGCGGCCGCCCGGAGAAGGGTAGACCTGTTCACCACGGCGCCGAGGACGCTGCAGGTTCTCCGCCGGCGGCAGGCGGCGCTGCCGCCGGCCGCCCCCGAGCCGGGTAGACTGGTCTCCGCGGCCGCCAGAAGGGTAGACCTGTTCACCCCGGCGCCGAGGAGGCTGCAGCGCCTCCCGCCGGCGGCAGGCGGATGCCGCCGGCCGGCCGGCCGGCCCGGAGCCGGGTAGACCTGGTCTCCGGCGGCCGCCCGGAGAAGGGTAGACCTGTTCACCCCGGCGCCGAGGACGCTGCAGCGCCCCGCCGGCGGCAGGCGGATGCCGCCGGCCGGCCGGCCGGCCCGGAGCCGGGTAGACCTGGTCTCCGGCGCCGCCCAGGACGCTGCAGCGCCTCCGCCGGCGCAGGCGATGCCGGCCGCGCCGGCCCCGAGCCGGTAGACCTGGTCTCCGGCGGCCGCCCGGAGAAGGGTAGACTGTTCACCCCGGCGCCGAGGCGCTGCAGCCCTTCCCGCGGCAGGCGGATGCCGCTGCCGGCCGGCGGCCGGAGCCGGAGCGCGAGACCTGGCCCCGGCGGCCGCCTGAGAAGGGTAGACCTGCCTCACCCCGGGGCGCGCCGAGGAGGCTGCAGCGCCCCGCCGGCGCGGGCGAGCTCCGCCGCGCAGGGATCGGGCGCGCCGAGCGGAGCGCTCGCGGCCGCCGAGAAGGTAGACTCACCGGCGGAGGACGCCAGCCCCGCGGCGCAGGCGGATGCCGCGCCGGCCGCCGCCGAGCCGGTAGACTGGTCCGGGCCGCCCGAGAAGGTAGACGTCACCCGGCCGAGGCGTCACGCCCCGCCGCGCAGGCGGATGCCGCGCGGCCGCGCCCGAGCCGGAGACGGTCTCCGGCCGCCGGAGAAGGTAGACCTGTCACCCGCGCGAGGCGCGCAGCGCTCCGCCGCGGCAGGCGGATGCCGCCGGCCGCCGCCGCCCGGAGCCGGTAGACCTGGTCTCCGGCGCCCGAGAAGGGTAGACCTGTCACCCGGCGCCGAGGACGCCAGCGCCCTCGCCGGCGCAGGCGGATGCCGGCCGGCCGGCCGGCCCCGAGCCGGTAGACTGGTCTCCGGCGGCCGCCCGAGAGGGTAGACCTGTTCACCCCGGCCGAGGAGCTGCAGCCCTCCCCGGGGCAGGCGGATGCCGCCGGCCGGCCGCCCGACCGGTAGACCTGGTCTCCGGCGGCCGCCCGAGAAGGGTAGACCTGTTCACCCCGGCGCCGGGACGCCAGCGCCCTCGCCGCGGCAGGCGGATGCCGCCCCGCCGCCCCGTCTCACTCCCGCCCAGCCCCCCGCGGTCCCACGCCGCCAGCGGAGCCCCCCCCCCCGCGGAAGCGCTCGAGCTGGCCACGGACTGCCCCGGGAGGCCTGCCCGCGGCCCCGAGGCGGAGCCGGCCGCGTCGGCCGAGCTGGCCGCCGCCCGAGAGGTGACTGTCACCGGCGCGAGGCTGGCACCTCCGGCGGCAGGATGCCGCCGCGGCCGCCGAGCCTGAACTGGCCCGCCGCCGGAAGGGTAGACCGTTCACCGAGCCGGGGCTCAGCCCGCGCGAGGCGATGCGCGGGGCCGCCCGAGCCGAGACGTGGTTCAGCGCGCCCGAGAGGTGACTGTTCACCCCGGCGCCGAGCGCTGCAGCCCCGCCGGCGGCAGGCGGATGCCGCCGGCCGGCGCCCGGAGCCGTAGACTGGTCTCGGCGCGCCGAGAAGGTAGACCTCACCCTGCCGAGGCGCCAGCGCTCGCGGCGGCAGGCGGATGCCGCCGCGCCGGCCCGAGCCGAGACCTGGTCCCGCGCGCCGAGAAGGGTAGACTGTTCACCCCGGCGCCGAGGACGCTGCAGCGCCTCGCCGCGGCAGGCGGATGCCGCCGCCCCCGCCCGAGCGGAGACCTGGTCCCGGCGCCGCCCGGAAGGGTAGACTTCACCCGGCGCCGAGGCGCTGCAGCGCCTCGCCGGCGGGCGGATGCCGCACCGCCGCCGGCCCGAGCGGTAGACCTGCTCGGGCCGCCGAGAAGGTAGACCTGTTACCCGGCGCGACGGCGCGAGCGCTCCCGCCGGGCAGGGGATGCGCCGCCGCCCCCCGAGCCGGTAGACCTGGTCCTGGCGCGCCCCGAGAGGGTAGACCATCACCCGCGCCGAGGCTGCAGCGCCCCGGCGGCAGGCGGATGCCGCGCCGCCGGCCGCCCCGAGCGGTAGACCTGGTCCGCGGCCGCCTGAGAGAGACCTGTTCACCCGCGCCGAGGACGCTGCAGGCCCCGCCGGCGCAGGCGGAGCCGCCGGCCGGCCGCCCGGAGCCGGGTGACCTGGTCCCGGCGCCGCCGAGAAGGGTAGACCTGTCACCCGGCGCCGAGGGCTGCAGCGCCTCCGCCCCGGCAGGAGCCGCGCCGGCCGCCGCCCGGAGCCGGGAGCTGGCTCTCGGCGCCGCCGGAGAAGGGTAGACCTGTTCACCCGGGCGCGAGGGCCGCAGCAGCGCCCGCCGGCGGCAGGCGGATGCCGCCGCCGCCCAGCCGTAGACTGCCGGGCCCGAAGGTAGACCTGCACCGCCGAGGGCCGCAGCCTCCGCGGCGCAGGCGGATGCGCCGGCCGGCCGCGCCCGAGCGGTAGACCTGGCTCCGCGCGCCCGGAGAAGGGTAGACCTGTTCACCCGGCGCGAGGACGCTGAGCGCCTCCGCCGGCGGCAGGCGGATGCCGCGCCGCCGGCCGGCCCGAGCCGGAGACCTGGCTCCGGCGCCGCCCGGAGAAGGGTAGACGTTCACCCGCGCCGAGGACGCGCAGCGCTCCCGCCGGCGCAGGCGGATGCCGCCGCCGGCCGCCGCGAGCCGGTAGACCTGGTCTCCGCCGCCCGGAGAAGGGTAGACTGTTCACCCCGCGCCGAGGGCGCCAGCGCCTCCGCCGCGGCAGGCGGATGCCGCCGCCGGCCGCCGGCCCTGGAGCCGGAGACCTGGTCCCGCCGCCCGGAGAAGGGTAGACCTGTTCACCCGCGCCGAGGACGCAGCGCCTCCGCCGCGGCGGATGCGCCGGCCGGCCGCCCGACCGGAGACTGGTCTCCGCGCCGCCGAGAAGGGTAGACCTGTCACCCGCGCCGAGGCGCGCAGCGCCTCCGCCGGCGCGGTGCGCCGGCCGCCGCGCCCGAGCCGGAGACCTGTCTCGCGCCGCCGGAGAGGTAATGTTCACCCGCGCCGAGGGCCGCAGCCCGCGGCAGGCGGATGCCGCCGCGGCCGCCCCGGAGCCGGAGACTGGCCCCGGCCTGGAGAAGGGAGACCGTTCACCCCGGCGAGGCGCTGAGCGCCCCCGGCAGGCGGATGCCGCGTGGCCGCCCGAGCCGAGACTGGTCTCGGCCGCCTGAAAGGGTAGACCTGTTCACCCCGGGCCGAGGCGCTAGCCTCCCGGCGAGCGGATGCCGCCGCCGGCGCCCCGAGCCGGAGACGGTCTCGCGCCGCCCCGAGAAGGGAGACTGTCACCCGGCGCCGGGACGCTGCAGCCCCCGCGCGGCGGATGCCGCCGCGGCCGGCCCGGAGCCGGGAGACCTGGCTCGCGCCCCGGAGAAGGGATGTCACCCAGCCGAGAGCCAGCCCTCCGCCGGCGGCAGGATGCCGGCCGCCGGCCCCGGGCCGAGACGGCCCGCCGCCCGGAGAAGGGAGACCACCTGCGAGCGCTGCAGCGCTCCGCCACGGCGGATGCCGCCGGCCGCCGCCCGACCGAGACCTGTCCCGCCGCCCGAGAGGGTGACCTTTCACCGCCGGCGCTGCAGCGCTCGCCGCGGCAGGCGATGCCGCCGGGCCGGCCGCCCGAGCCGGAGACTGCCCGCGCCGCCGAGAAGGTAGACTGCACCCGGCCGGGCGCTGCAGCGCTCCCCGCAGGAGGCGGCGCGGCCGCCCGAGCCGGAGACTGGTCCCGCGCCGAGAAGGTAGACCTGTCACCCGGCGAGGACGCGCAGCGCCTCCCGGGGCAGGCGGACGCGCCGGCCGCCCCGAGCGAGACTGCCGGCGCCCGAGAAGGGTAGACCTGTTCACCCCGGCGCCGGGCACGCCGGCAGCGCCCCGCCGGCGGGGCGGCTGCCGCCGGGGCTGCCCCGGAGCCGGTAGACCTGGGTCTCGGCGGCCGCCCGGAGAAGGGTAGACCTGTCACCCGGGCCGAGGCGCGCAGCGCCCGCGGCGGCAGGCGGATGCCGCGGCCGGCCGGCCCCGAGCCGGACTGGTCTCCCGCGCCCGAGAAGGGAGACCTGCACCCGGCGAGCGCTGAGCGCCCCGCGCGGCGGATGCCGCCGGCCGCCGGCCCCGAGCCGGAGACTGGCTCCGCGGCCCCGAGAAGGGTAGACGTCACCCGGCGCCGAGGCGCTGCAGCGCCCCGCCGCGGCAGGCGGATGCCGCCGCCGGCCGGCCGCCCGAGCCGGGACTGGTCCGCGGCCGCCCGGAGAAGGGTAGACCTGTTCACCCGCGCCGAGGCGCTGCAGCCCCCCGGCGGCGCGGATGCCGCCGGCCGGCCGGCCCCGAGCCGGAGACCTGGCTCCGCGGCCGCCCGAGAAGGGTAGACCTGCACCCGCGCCGAGGACGCCAGCCCCGCCGGCGGAGGCGGTGCGCCGGCCGGCCGGCCCGAGCCGGTAGACCTGGTCTCCGCGCCGCCCGGAGAAGGTAGACCTGTTCACCCGGCCCGAGGACGCGCAGCCTCCGCCGCGGCAGGCGGATGCCGCGGCCGGCCGCCCGAGCCGGTAGACCTGGTCTCCGGCGGCCCGAGAAGGGTAGACCTGTTCACCCGGCCGAGGGACGCTGCAGCGCCCCGCCGGGCAGGCGATGCGGGCCAGCCGGCCGCCCGGAGCCGGAGACTGGTCTCCGGCCGCCCGAGAGGGAGACCTGTTCACCCGGCGCGAGGCGCCAGGCCCCGCCGGCGGCGGATGCCGCCGGCCGGCCGGCCCCGAGCCGGAGACCTGGTCTCGCGCCGCCTGGAGAAGGTAGACCTGTTCACCCGGCGCCGAGGCCGCAGCGCCTCCGCGCGCAGGCGGATGCCGCGCCGGGCCGGCCCGGAGCCGGTAGACCTGGCCCGCGCGCCCGGAGAAGGGTAGACCTGTTCACCCGGCGCGAGGCGCGAGCCCCGCCCGGCAAGGATGCCGCCTGCGGCCGGCCGGCCCGAGCCGGAGACTGGTCTCCGGCGCCGCCCGGAGAAGGGTAGACCTGTTCACCCGGCGCCAGGCGCGCAGCGCCCCGCCGCGGCAGGCGGATGCCGCCGGCCGCCGGCCGCCCGGAGCCGGAGACTGGTCCCGCGGCCGCCGAGAGGGTAGACCTGTTCACCCCGCCGAGGCGCCAGCGCCTCCCGCCGGCGGAGGCAGATGCCGCGCGGCGCCGCCCCGAGCCGGGTAGACCTGGTCTCCGCGGCCGCCCGGAGAGGGTAGACCTGTTCACCCCGCCCGAGGCCTGCAGCGCCCCGCCGGCGGCAGGCGGATGCCGCCGCCGGCCGCCCGAGCCGAGACTGGTCCGGGCCGCCGAGAAGGTAGACCTTCACCGCGCCAGGACGCGCAGCCCGCCGCGAGGCGGACGCGCCCGCCCGAGCGGTAGACCTCGGCCCCGGGTGACTGACCGCGCCGGACGCCAGCCCCCAGGGCGCGCGCCGGTGAGCCGACCTGTCTCGGCGCCCGAGAGGTAGCTGACCCGCGCGAGCGCCAGCCCCGCCGCGGCAGGCGGATGCCGCGCGCGGCCGCCCCGAGCCGGGAGACCTGGTCTCCGGCGCCGCCCGAGAAGGGTAGACTGTTCACCCGCGCCGAGGGCCGCTGCAGCCCCGCCGGCGGCAGGCGATGCCGGCCGGCGGCCGCCCAGCCGGGAGACCTGGTCTCGGCGCGCCCGGAGAAGGGTAGACCTGTTCACCCCGGCGCCGAGGACGCTGCAGCGCCTCCGCCAGGCAGGCGATGCCGCCGCGCCGGCCCCGGAGCCGGGTAGACCTGGTCTCCGCGGCCGCCCGGAGAAGGGTAGACCTGTTCACCCGGCGCGGGAGCCGCAGGCGCCCCGCGGGCAGGCGGATGCGCTGCCGGCGCCGCCCGAGCCGGTAGACTGGTCTCCGGCGGCCCTGAGAAGGTAGACCTGTTCACCCGGCGCCGAGGACGCCAGCGCCTCCCCGGCAGGATGCGCCGCGGCCGGCCGGCCCGGAGCCGGGAGACCTGGTCCCGGCCGCCTGAGAAGGGTAGACCTGTTCACCCCGGCCGAGGGACGCTGCAGCGCCCGCCGGCGGCAGGCGGATGCCGCCGCCCGGCCGGCCCGAGCCGGTAGACCTGGTCTCCCGGCCGCCCGGAGAAGGGTAGACCTGTTCACCCGCGCCGAGGACGCCAGCAGCTTCGCCGGCGGCAGGCGGATGCCGCGCGCCGGCCGCCCGGAGCCGGTAGACCTGGTCTCGGCGCGCCCGAGAAGGGAGACTGTTCACCCCGGCGCCGAGGACGCTGCAGCCCCGCCGCGGCAGGCGGATGCGCCGCCGCCGGCGCCCGACCCGGGTAGACTGGTCCTGGCGCCGCCTGAGAAGGGTAGACCTGTTCACCCGGCGCCGAGGCGCTGCAGCGCTCCGCCGCGCAGGCGGATGCCGCCGCCGCCGGCCGCCCGAGCCGGTAGACCTGGTCTCGCGGCCGCCCGGAGAAGGGTAGACCTGTTCACCCGGCGCCGAGGCGCTGCAGCGCCTCCCGCCGCGCAGGCGGATGCCGCGCCGGCCGGCCGCCCTGAGCCGGGTAGACTGGTCTCGGCCGCCGAGAAGGGTAGACCTGTTCACCCGCGCCGAGGCGCTGCAGCCCGCCGGCGGCAGCGGATGCCGCTGCCGGCCGGCCGCCCGGAGCCGGAGACCTGGTCTCCGGCGCGCCGAGAAGGAGACCTGTTCACCCCGCGCCGAGGCGCGCAGCGCCCCGCCGGCGGCAGGCGGATGCCGCGCCGGCCGGCCGCCCGGAGCCGGTAGACTGGTCCGCGCCCCGAGAAGGGTAGACCTGTTCACCCGGCCGAGGCGCTGCAGCGCTCCGCCGCGGCAGGCGGATGCGCGCCGCCGGCCGGCTCCCGAGCCGGGAGACCTGGTCTCGGCGGCCGCCCGAGAAGGGTAGACTGTTCACCCCGGCGCGAGGAGCGCGCCTCCCGCCGGCGGCAGGCGGATGCCGCCGGCCGGCCGCCCCGAGCCGGGTAGACCTGGTCCTCTGGCGCCGCCCGGAGAGAGGGTGCAGACCGCGCCACCCCGGCCGAGACGGCCGCTGCCAGGCGTCCTCCGCCAGGGCGCAGGCGGGATGCGCCGGCCGGCCGGCCCGAGCCGGTAGACCTGGCCCGGCGGCCGCCCGAGAAGGGTAGACCTGTTCACCCGGCGCCGAGGACGCGCAGCGCTCCGCCGGCGGCAGGCGGATGTCCGCGGCGCGGCCGCCCTGAGCCGGGAGACCTGGTCTCGGCGGCCGCCGAGAAGGGTAGACCTGTTCACCCGGCGCGAGGCGCGCAGCGCCTCGCCGGCGCAGGCGGATGCCGCGCCGGCCGCCGCCCGAGCCGGTAGACTGGTCCGGGCCGCCCGGAGAAGGGTAGACCTGTTCACCCCGCGCCGAGGACGCTGCAGCCCTCCCGCCGGCAGGCGATGCCGCCAGCCGGCCGGCCGGCCCGGAGCCGGGTAGACCTGGTCTCTGGC
>JAREIS010003180.1:0-11150 GCA_030060385.1 Muscicapa striata striata | reverse complement strand
CTTCCTTCTGCTGCAGGAGAGAGAAAGTGAAAGTGTTGGGGGCACAGGCAGACACCCCCATCCTCCACAGCCTCCCCAGCCCTTCCCTACAGACCCCCACCCCCTTTTCCTCCTACCTGGGGTCCCCCCAACCCATTACCTGCCTAGGTCCTTCCAGGATTTCTGTGCCAGGAACTGGGAGTTACCGGGCATGGCGCAAAAGTGAGGCAAAGAAGCAAAAGAGAGAAATAAAGAGAGGAAAAAGTTGAGGGCAGGGGAGGGCACAGAAGCAGAGCTCCCAGGACCCCCATGTGATGCCTGCCCAGGAAACGAGCACCCCAGGGGGACAGCGTTGGGCCCTGGGTCACCCCAAAATCTGGGGCACCCCGGGATGGAGCTGTGACCTTTGGACCTGCCCAGATACTGCCCATGCCTGGCACTGCCCATTCCCCTGGAAATCCCACCATGGGAACCCCATTCCTTCTGTCCCCCATTCCCAGGGACCCCAATCCCAGGACTGCCATTCCCTAGGATCTCCATTCCTAAGGACCCCCATCCTGGTAGTTCCAGCTCCTGGGACCCCCCTTTGCCTAGGGATCATGACTCCCCAAGGACACCCATTTCCCATGCATCTCCATCCCTGGGATCCATCCCATGATCTCATATCCCTGAAGGCCACCTTCACGTGGGACACTCATCCCTGATTCTGAATCTACCCAACCCATGGGATCCCCATTCCCATGGGACTCCATCTCTGGCAGCCCAGTGCCCTGGACACCCATCCTTGGCTCTCTGCAACACCTCAGCCTCCAAATTCTGGAAAGGTCCTGCCCTCACCATGTCCCACCATCAACCCCATGCCCCACAAGGGCCCCAACCTTCTCCCATCCTGTCCCCACCCTGCCCCCACCAAGGGCCACCTACACATGAGGACGAGACGTGACCTCGCTTCCTGTCCCTTCATCCGAAGAGCCGCCAGCCAGGGGACAGGTGGCCCCAGCAGTGAGTGACAGCCAGTGCCCATGGCCGGGGACACCGGGATGGCCGGGAAGGTGGCACTGCTCCTGTGGGGTGAGTGCCCCAGGCACGGGCCTGACACCCCGGGGGTGGGCCCTGGTGAGGCAGAGAGCGGTGGGGAGGGGACACAGGGGGGCTGTGGGGGCCTCTCATCTCCCCAAAGCCAGCAGAGCAAGTGGGGGACAGAGCCAGTAGTCCCTCAGTGTCACCAGTTTTTGGGGTTGCCCTAGGGACAGGAACAATGGAACGGGGATGTGGGATTTGGGGATGTGGAGAAAGGAATGGGGTATAGGGATTTGGGACAGGGATGTGGGGTTTGGTTGCATGGAGATGGGGCTGCTCTGGGGAAAGGGACAAGAGGGGAAGCACCATGGGGATGTGCCCATAGGGCTGCTGGAGGTGACCTGTGCCAGCACAGGATGGCCGTGTTGACCCCATCCCAGAGGAGCCCAAGCCACCCAGATGTGTGAAACAGAGCTCTGCCCTGGTAGCCTCTGCAGACCTGTGGGGAACCGTGCACTTTCCTACCAGAAGGGTGTCCCCAGGGAGACATTTCGAGGACAGCTCCACACCCTGATCCTGGGTGCTGCTGTTCCCACTGTGCCACCCCCACCCAGCCCTGTCCCTTCTCCCTTCCAGCCCAGACCCTCGGCCTCGCTGGTGAGTCCTCGGGGGATGCCATGGTCGTGTGACAGACCCGGGGCCGGGATCAACACCCCTGTGATGATGTTAAATGGTGAGGGGAATCTAAAATGCTCAGGGTCCTCCCTGATAGGTCTGGGTGGGCTGCACTCCGTGGGTGACCTCACATCCCTCGTGTGGCAAGAGCCTGTCCCCTGCACACAGGGACATCCCAGTGCATCCCAGTGTGGCAGGAACCCTGTAGGGACAGCTGTGCCAGTGGCCGCTCCTGGTGTCCCTGGGACCCTCTCGAGCAGTGAATACTTCACCCAGATGTTCCCGGTGCCATGGGCACCCACTTTGGACCTGTCTCGGGCTCCTCAGTGTGACGGGACCCTCCTGTCCCACAGAGCCGCTGGTGCTGCAGGTGCCAGCACGGGTGCTGCTGGAGGGGGACACGGTGACACTGCGCTGCTGGGGCTGGCAGGACAACTCTGTCACCAGGGTGCGATTTTTCCAGGATGAGAAGGAACTTAGGGTGTCCCCCAGGGGCACCGAGCTGTCCCTGTCCCCCCTGTGGCCCCACAACAGCGGCCGCTACCGCTGCGGGGGCTGGGGGGCCTCAGGAAAGTCACTGTCTGCACCGGTGACAGTGACAGTGCACGGTGAGCACCCCCACGGCTGGAACCCCAATATCCTGACACCCCCAAAGCCACTTCTCAGTGGACTCAGAGTCACAGTCCCCTCCCCCATCTCCTTCCCAGAGCTCTTCACGGTGCCGGTGCTGGAGGGTCCCCCCGAACTCCCCGAGGGGTCCCCCCTCAATCTCAGCTGCCTCAGCACCCCCAGCCCCCTGCGGCCCCCAGCCCCCCTCCTGTACCGCTTCTACCGGGACGGGCAGTGGGTGGGGGGCCCGCAGGGGTCCCCGCAGCTCCTGGTGCCCGCCGTGGGGGTCTCCCACTCGGGGAATTACAGCTGCGAGGGGCGCTCCGAGGGGGGGCCGTGCGGAAGAGCAGCGCCCGGCTCGGCGTCACGGTGCGCAGCGAGTGCGGGGATGGGCACGGGGAGCCCCCACAGCCCTCCCAGGTCTCCCAGCCCTGCTCAACCCTCTGCGTGCCGCCCTGCCTTCCCAGCTCTCTCCCTGGGCCCTCCCATCACATTCCCTGGTGCCTGCATCCCTCACCAGGTCCTTTCACGCCTCCCTGAGTGCTCCTCTCCCTCTCTGAGGTCCCTCCACTGCACACAGGTCTCACCATGTCTTTCTGCATCCCCAAAATCTTCGCTGTGGTTCCCTTCAACCCTCTCCATGTGTCCCCTTTACTGAATCTCCCATCCTTCCCTGGATCCCTCCCACCCCGTCCAAAGCCTCCACCTGACTCTGCTCCACTTCTTCCTCATTGCGATGCCCGCATTCCCCTCTCATTCTGCCCCTCCGTGAGTCCCTCACTGCTCCCTGGTGTCCCCCCACTCCTCCCATGTCCCCAGTCCCTCCTGTTTTCCCCGCAGGTGTCCCTCCCTCGGGGATCTCCCTGTCGGTGCAGCCTCCCGGCAGGAATTGAGCAAGATCTTGGCTCAGCAGCAGTCTGTGCCAATTAATTACATTTTATAAAAATGAAAGTATCTCCCACTGCATCCTCATGTACAAGTTCCTGGCCCTATCTCCTATTGAAATATTTCAAAAATTGAATTTTTTTTTAAATTGAATTTTCAAAAATAGAAAAATTGAAATAATAATCAACTCGACAGCACCAGCTCCTGACCTTCCTGCCGACTAATCCAGGGAAATGAAGAACAAGACATTTCACCATGGGATGGAATCACATTATCTTTTAACAGAAGGAGGAGAATGGGCCATTCTGAGTCAATGAGTGAATCTGCTTGGAGAAAGGGAGAGGGAGATACAGACGGGAAAATGAGGATAAGAACCAGGATACGTTTTAGAGACCGCATGGCAAATGCCGCGTGGCCTCTCCTTTCGTTCACCAATAAAGTCACTTTT
Source organism: Muscicapa striata striata (assembly GCA_030060385.1). NCBI lineage: Eukaryota > Metazoa > Chordata > Aves > Passeriformes > Muscicapidae > Muscicapa > Muscicapa striata. Next base: position 7,534 of record JAREIS010003180.1, on the reverse strand, counting down.
ACAGGACTCCTCTGTCTTCTTTGTGCACACAAACCCCTGAAAACGTGAATTTTCCCGCACAGCCCCGGGGCCTCTCTCAAACATCCCCTGCCCGCCTCGAGCACCTGCCAGGGTTCCAGGTGCGTCCCGGCTCCATCCCGGACTCACCCCCAGCTCCCACCGCCCTCAGCTCCCGCTCACCCCGAGCTCCCGCCGGTTCAGGGCAGCAGCGGTTCCTTGGCCCGATGCCCGGGCCGGGCCCAGCGCGGGAGCCGCTCCTCAGGCGAGGTTTGCGAGAAATGGCGGAGACCGGGGAGAGGGAGGGGAGTCCGTGCCGAGGCGAAAATGGCGCCTTTGGCCCCGGGGCCGGGCTTGTCCCCGCTCTGCCCAATCAGCGCGCGAGAACGAGGAGTGACGGCAGAATCAGCCAATCGCAGCGAGAGGCGGGCTGTGCCTCCCCTCCCTATTCCCGCGCTCCGCCATTATTTGGAAACCTCGCCTGCGGAGCGGCCGCGGCGCTGAGCCCGGCCTGGGCTGAGGCCGAAGGAGCCGCTGCTGCCCTGAACCGCCGGGAGCTCGGGGTGAGCGGGAGCTGATGGCGCAGGGGGCTGGGGCTGAGGCCGGGATGGAGCAGGAACCCACCTGCAGTCCTGTCAGGTGTCCGGGCCGGAGCAGGGGGTGCCTGAGAGAGGCCCCGAGCCCGTGGAAGCCCCTGCAGGGCCATGGAAGTGGCTCCTGGCGGGACTTGTGAGGCCGTGGGGGATCCCCGCTGGAGCAGCCTGTTCCTGAGGGTCTGTGTCCCGTGGGAAGGACCCCGTACTGGATCAGGACAAGGATTCCTGTCCCTGAGGGGGGCGGCTGTGACATGACCTGACTGTGACACCCATCCGCTGTGCCTCTGGGTGGGGAGGGGGGAGGGAATATGGGATAAACCCCTGTTAGCTGCCATGCTGTCCCCAGCAGATATCTGAGCCTTCCTGCTCAGGGCATTTCAGTGCCAGGCTCTTCCAAGCACACACAGCTCCGCCGGTTGAGCTGACCATGCAGGCGGTGACCTGCGCTTGCTCTAATTCCCTTTCCTTAATCAGAGCGTGTCTTGGAACTCTTTTCCATTCTCCTGCCCTTGCAGACCCATCCATGAACACATTTTGTCCTTCAGGCCAGGGAATGTCTCATCAATCTCTGCCAGCCTGGCTCTGGAGCTCTGTCCCTTGAATGCAGCCATGGGTTTGTTCCCAGCCCCTGTGCAGGCTGTTCAAACAGGAGGCTGGGTTAAACCCTTCCCCTGTCCTCAACTCTAAATCCTCCTGTGCCACTGAACAAGTTTCATTCTGTCATAACTGAGCACTGCTCATCCATGTAGAGGCTCGTTTGGTTATCAAAGCTTTAACTTGGTGCCCGACTTGAACAACAGGAGATCCTCCTGCCATCAGTTTCTGGGCCTCAGGTCCCATTGAAGCCGTGTCTACACCATTCTGCAGACAATGAGGCCACTCTGGGCACTGGGTTAAACACTTAACCACAGGAATTCCTTTGGCATGACCCTGTTTAACATCCACATGCAATTCCATTTTCATTTCTGAGTCTGGAAGAGCTGTGGCTGGGGAGCTGATCGTTTTTGTTTTATTTCATTTACTGAAGTTTTGCTGTTTATTTTCTCCATACCACAGCATTGAGGCCTTTTCAGTTTAAAAGTCATACAGTGTTCTGGCTAAAACAGAATCCTCAATCCAGAGGAAGCAATTGCCTATTAATCCTCAGAATTGTCACAGGTTTATTTTATTTCTGGGTAACGGTAGTTCTGTGATTCTGTGGTCCTTCTCTGGGTTGATACACCACAAACCTTAAGTGAAAATATGTCCCAAATATTTAGCCTTTTCCTCCAGCATTTGTGCTTTTTTTTCAAATACTCAGAGATGCTTTTTAGCCTGAATATTCATCCATTTCACAAAGGCTTCTTCTGCCACCTCTTGTCCTCCTGATTGGAGCAAGTCACCCACATCCTGCATTAACCCAATCCCTGGGGTGGGGTAAATTCTTGTGATATTTTCTGCAAGGCTTGCCCCAATAAGACTGGTGCTTCCGTGCATCCCTGCAGAAGGACCATCCATGTCTTTACCATTTTCCCTTCTACCTCTTGTTCCCATTCCAAGGCAAAATACAGTTTAGCATCCTGTGTGAGTGGGCATCCCCAGAAAGCATCTTTGACATCAAGTACTGAATGGTGTCAGTGTGAGGAGGGAACCTGGTTCAAGATGGTGTAAGGATCTGAGACTGTGGGGTGCCTGGGTTTAATAATCTCATTTATTATTCTTATGTCCTGCACCATTCTATCGATTCCATCTGATTTCTTGACTGGCAGGATAGGAGCATTCTCTGGAGAGATCCCTGGCTCCAAAAGCCCTGCCTTTAGCAGGGACTCAATAAGAGGCTGTGAGCCCTTCCTTCCCTCCCTTGGAATAGGGTATTGCTTTTAGACACCACTTGTCCTGGTTGCTTCAAAGTCCTTTGGAGAGGCTCCATATCTAATTTTCCCTATTTTCCTGGAGCTGCCCACACTTCTGGGTTCACTTCAGCCTTGCCAGAAATTTGCCAGACAAAGGCACAACCCTGTATCACCTTTACAGTATTACTTTGCATTCCTAAATTAGCCACCAAATCCTATCTCAGTAAATTACAATCACAATTAGGAATAAAGAAAAGCTTCTTCATTTCAAACCATTCCCCCACATCTTCTAACACTGGGTGAATAAAACACACCAGCTCATCTTTCCCACTTATCCCCTGAATACTGCTGTCTAAATCCCTTCTGGATTTCCCTTTTTGCCCATTTGGGTGTCCCTGTCCTTGATTACCTCTGGGAGAATGTGCAAACTCCCTCAACATGCTCCCAAGGGACTCTTCAGAGATATTTTGGGATCATCATCCCTTTTGCTGGGAGCCCTTCCTGGCTTTCCCTTTCTCCCCTCCATGGGTGCCCTGCCATGTTTAGTCCCCGAAGATCCCACTGCACTCACTGATGAGATTTTCAGAGCTCTCTGGCTGCCGACTCTTCCCAGCCCCCCTGATGTGTCCCTCGTCTGTCTCCTGGTCACTCTCGGGTCCCCAATCCATGCCCGGTGCCGCCGCCCCCCAAGGGAGCCGATCACCCAAACTGGGTGAGGCACCTTCAGCTCCACTCGCTGCCCCCGCCCCGGACGGGGGAAGGAATTCCGGCCGAGCCCCAAGGTGTGTGGAAAACTTCACATCACCAGAGGATTCTGTCCACAACGAAGATAGAAGAGTCTTGTAAAAGTAATTTCATTCACAGAGGAAGGGGCAGAGGCCATGGGCCATTTGCCATGGGGTCTGTGCAGTTGCCAAGGCCGGGCCCCCCCGCGCTGCCGTGGCGGGAGCGGCTGCAGTGGGGACCGAGTGCGGGCGGGAGCGGCCGAGAGCCCAGCGCTGCCCCAGCCCGAGCTGCCCCAGCTCCATCCCTGCCCCTGCGCTGGGATGCTGTGGGTTTGGGGGGGAAGAGGGAGCCGGCAGGGGGTGCTGGGCCTGGGGGCAGCAGGAGGAGGGAAGGAGAAGCAGGGTTGGAGAACAAAATGGTCAAATTATGCACATGGGGGGAGACGGTGGGATTGTGCAGGAGAGGGAGGAATAATGGGAGGAAGAGGATTGAGGAAAAGTGGGGACACAGAAAAAGGAGGAGGAGCAGCAGAAACAGGAAGCTCTCAAGGTTCCAGCCCTCCCTGTATCTGCAGCTCTCCCCATCCCCAGGAGCGTTGCCCTCCCCACATGAGGCAGGTGACCGCAGAGAGGGATCCACAATTTTCACACAGGTGAATCTTGATGTTTCTAAGCTTTATTGGGCTAAATGTAGGTGCTTTGGTTTCTTATGGGGCCTCAATCTTTACTATTTTGCAGGAGGTTTTGACTGAATCTGGTTGTTTGGGGAGTTTTTTTATCTGTGTCCTGATATTTGGTAGATATTTGGGCTGAACCTTGGTGTTTGTGAGGTTCTTACAGACGCGAGTTGCCCAGTGATTTCCTGAGATGAACTTTGGCAAGGAGGAACCACCAGTCTAAGGCGTTTTCTTCTTGTTTCTTTCCCAAACCAGGATTTTTCATTCCTGAGGCGTGGGTGGATGGAGGAGGAGGAAAAGCCCCAGAGATCCCTCACAAGGAGGGGCTGCAAACCCAGCCCAGGGAGCTGCGAGGAGGAAAGACCCTCCCTGAGCCGGGAAGGCGGCCGGAGATGCAGGCAGAGCTCAGAGCTGGTGGAGAAGCCTCATGGAGGGGAGAAGCCCCACAAGTGCTTGGAATGTGGGAAGGGTTTCAGCTGCAGGTCCAAGCTGATCCGGCACCAGATGATCCACACTGGGGAAAAGCCCTGTGAGTGTGGGGAATGTGGGAAGAGCTTCAGCATCCTCTCCAACCTGCTGCGGCACCAGGTGATCCACACAGAGGAACGGCCCTACACCTGCTTGGAATGTGGGATGAGCTTTCGGTTTATGTCCAACCTGAGAAAACACCAGCGCATCCACACTGGGAAGGGCCCTACAGTGTCCTAAGTCTCCTCTTTCAAGTAAATAAGTAAAAACTGTTTTAAAGATGGTAAACTGAGTTGTTTTTATACGTTTCTCGTATTAAAAAGTAATCTAAAGTTTTATTCTGCATTTTTTTCCTTATAGTTTCTAGTAATAAAATTTTTCTTTTTACCATTTAAAGTTAAACCTGTTTTTTGTCTACCTCCTATATCTCACAACAAAAAAAATTCAAATTCATAAACCAAAACCACTACATCCAACCTCACTTATTCCAGGATTTTAATTTCCTGTTGCCCAAGGGTGTCTTGCACAGCCAAATGCTGATGAACTGGGGCAAAGACCAAGATTCTGGAGACAGTGAGGTGGAAACCCCTCCAAAAAAGGTTCTTCCCTCCCACCTAAGCACATGGATCCTCAGCTTGCACAGACAGGTGTTGCAGTGTGCTTCTTGCTAATACTGTGTTCTGTTATTGCCCAAGTTAATAGCTTACTCCAAAATTATACCCTGCCACCCACCTTGTCCATCTGTCCTGAATTACCTGTCAATCCTGCTTTGTGCCAACCCCTGCTTGGAATTCCTCTTTGAAATTCCTAAAACTCCAGGTGTCATTAGCCCATGTGACCCAGTTTTCCCCCTACCTCCCTCATTGGACAATGCCTTTGTGAACCCTACCCTTTATCCCTCCCAGAATTTCTTCAATTTGCTAAGAATTTTTACCTTCCCCTTGAACCTCCCCCTATATTTAAGTTGTTGCACCTTCACCATTTTAGTCTTTTTGCCCATGGATTCCCCAGAGCAATAAATCCTTTTCATCCTATGCAAAGGGACCTTCCCCTCCTCCTTGCCTGTTTTGAACACAATCTGAGAGCCAAAAGGCCATGGAGCAATAGCTCGAGCCACATCTGAGGCCTCCAGTTCTGGGAGTGTGACCCACTCTGGGCACGGGGGCTGTAGTGCAAAGTGAGTGCAGCTCTGGCCGTTGTGACAGTCCCCTGCCTCTGGTCTCACTTGCTTGGGTTTCTGACTGGGTCTGAGGCAGGGGCTGCCATTCCTCGCTCGTGGGGAGACCAGAACCCCCAGAACCTCCCCAGCGTGCAGGCACTGCCTGGCAGCGCTCCCTCCACTGGCACGGTCGCGCTCTGAGTCTCAGCCACTCTGCCACTGCTGCTGCTGCTGCTGCTTCATTTGCTTTTAGCACACCCAGAGCTCACTGTTAGGCCACGATGGCCTCTGGTTCTGCCCTCTTCCCGTCCCTGTGTGGGGATAGAGCATTGCTGTGCTTTCAGGAAGCTCTTTGTGAAAACTTCCAGCATTGCAAGCTCCTTTGTCCTCCGTGGATGCTTGCCAGGGAATCCCTCAAGGCTGGGCTCAGAGCATACTCAAGCTGGCTCTTCTAAAACCCAGGCTCCTTGTCCCCTTCAGCGTGCTCAGCACGACCTTTAACCCCCGGTGTTGTGCAAGGGGCCCTGCAGGACAGTGACCTTTGCAGCCTGAGCTGCCCCTGTCCCTCTCTGTCCGTGCACAGAGCACAGCACGGCAGAGAACGGCAGCAGGGCCCTGTGTGTCCCAGGGCTCAGGGCTGGCACCGCTCAGGCTCCACAGAGACGTGGGTAAAGTGAACAAACCAAACTTTACTAAGGGAATGCGAAGCAAAGGGGTGAACTGGGAGGCAAAACTGGGGATGGGCAGGGCTTGAGGAATGGAGGGAGGAGCTGCCAACAGGGAGGGAGAGGGCAGGAGCTCCTGGAGCTTGCCACAGGCTCAGCTGTGACCAGCAAGAGCTGTGCCTGGAGCTCCAGCTGGTCCCTTCTGCTCTGCAGCTGGTCCCATCCTCAATGGGAAGGTCGCCAAAGGACACTGGTTCTTCTGATGCAGCAGATGAAGTTCGGCAGATCTTCTGTCAAACACCAGCTGGATAACCTGGCTCTCATCTTTCCTCAGGGCTTGAAGGGCTGGAAGAGAGAAACAGAGCCACAGTCAGAGGCCAGATTGCAGGAATCCAAGGAAACCTTCCTGCCAGGGCCATCCCATCCAGCTCCTGCCATGGCCACGAGGGAGCGGGGGAGACCAGGGCACGGGTCGGGAAGGTGCTGGCCACGGATCCCCGTGTCCCTGAGAGCTCTCGGTGCTCCGCCCACGCCGCCCCGTCCGCGCACAGGAGCAGAGCTGTCTGCAGCCCGGGCAGCGATTGTAGCTCCGTGCCCAGCATTTGCAGCTCGCTCCGGCAGCCCCTGCTGCCACGAGGCGGCTGCCGCTCACTCACCCTCGCTGAGGACCTGCAGCTCCTCCTTCTGTCCCCTCCGAGCATTCCGGCTGAGCCCTGGCAACACAGAGCCCGTGGCGCGCCCAGCTTGGCTCCTGAAACAGACAAGTGTCTGCACAAGGCTGAACTTGAACTTTTGTGGGGAAATGCCAGATTCAGGAGGGAATGTGGGGCAGGCTGGTCAGGAAGGCTGTACCTTCCTAGTACCTCGACAATAGGGAAAGGAGGAGGGCAGCGTGTGGCCAGGAGTTTAGGATGAAAGGAGTCTGTGCACTCTGAAACCTGGAGAGAGAAAAACTCGTGGGTGTGTCCACAAGGGGGCAGCAATCCTCAAGCGGGGGTTGCGAGTATCAGCTGTTCACTGAAGCAGCACTGTTCGGGGGACTGCAGTACCGGGTTTTACAAGGAGGCAGCACTGCTGAAGGAGGCGGCTGCAGTACCATGCTGGTCTGAAGGGGCAGCACTGCTCAGAAAGGGCTGCAGTTCTGGGCTGCATCCAGAAGAGGGGCAGTCTTAGGGGAGGTGGGAGCTGCAGTACCATGCAGTGTCCACAAGTGGTCAGAAACTGGTCGGGATGGGCGTGCTGTACTGTGCTGGGTCCAGAAGGGGCAGCACTGCTCGGGAGGGGCTGCAGTCCATCTGTGTCCAAGAGAACACACTCTGGGGAAGGGACTGCAGTAACAGTTGTCCACAAGGGCCAGCACTGCTCTGAGAGGGTGGGGGCTGCAGTACAGGGTTTTGTGCACAAAGAGGACAGCA
>JAREIS010003174.1:0-16489 GCA_030060385.1 Muscicapa striata striata | reverse complement strand
AAAAAACAACCCTCCCAGTTTTTTAAATTCCCATTTTGGGGGGAAATACAGCCCCAAAAAGTACCAGGATTCAAAGGGTTTGGCACTTAGTCGGGGGAAACCTACCCTTTGGGTTTTACCTCGACGCCCAGTCTCGGGCCCAAACCCCCCTTGGAACGATTTGGGCCCTTTTTTCCCCTTAAAAACCCCAACCCTCCCAGTTTTTAAAACCATTTTTGGAGGGGGTTTGGGTTTTCCCCCAAAAGTAGCCAGGTTTAAAAGGGTGGCACTTTAGTCTGGGAGAAATCCTGATCCTTTTGGAATTTTAGCTGTCAGACTTCCACACTGTGGGCATGGGCCCTGGACATGTACATTGGCCATTTTCCTTTGAAAAAACCACACCCTCCCAGTTTCTTATTCCCATTTTGGAGGAGATACAGTCTCTTCAAAAGTATTCAAATTCTAACAGGTGGCAGCTTTTAGTCTGGGAGAAATCCAGACCCCTTTCAGGTTTATACCGAGAAATCCTGATCCTTTCGGAATTTTAGCAGGCCGAAGCCCAGTTTCAGGACCATGCCTCTGCATGCAAAGAAGCGCCTATTTCTCTGTGAAATAAAGATCACTTAACCACTTTTGTAATACCCATTTAGAGGAGGTTATTGGCACTCCATGAACAGCCAGGGTTCTCAGTGGTGGCATCTTTAGTCTAGGAGAAATCCTGACCCTTCGGAATTTGAGCTGTCAGACGCCCAGTCTCAGGGCAATTGCCCTGGATAAAAACATTGGCTATTTTCCCTCTGAAAAAAACCACACCCTCCCAGTTTCTTAATGGCCATTTTGAGGAAGACATTGTATCTCCAAAAGTAGCCAGGATTCTAAGTGGTTGCATTTTTAGTCAGGGAGAAATCCCGATCCTTTTGGGTATTAGCTGTCAGACGCCCAGTCTCAGGCCATTGCCCTGGATACGAACATTGGCCACTTATCCTCTAAAAAACCCACACTCTCCCAGTTTGTTAATACCAGTTTGGAGGTAGTGTTGGTCTCTCAAACAGCCAGGCTTCTAATTGCTGGCATCTTTAGTCTGGCAGAAATCCTGATCTGTTCAGAATTTTAGCTGTCAGACACCCAGTCTCAGGCCAAGGCCGCAGGATATGAATATTTGCAATTTTCCCTGTGAAGAAAACCACAACCTCCCAGTTTCTTAATGGCCGTTTTGAGGAAGACATTCTATCTCCAAAAGTAGCCAGGATTGTAAGTTGTGGCATCTTTAGTCTGGGAGAAATCCTGACCCTTTCGGACTTTTAGCTGTCAGAGGCCCAGTCTCAGGCCCATTGCCATGGATACGAACAGTGGCCATTTTCCCTCTGAAGAAAACCACACCGTCCCAGTTTCTTAATGGCAGTTTGGAGGAAGCCATTGTCTCTCCAAAAGTAGCCAGGGTTTCTAAGAGGTGGCAGCTTTAGTCTGGGAGAAATCCTGATCCTTTTGGAATTTTAGCTGTCAGACTTCCACACTGTGGGCAATTGCCCTGGACATGTACACTGGCCATTTTCCCTCCGAAAAAAACCACACCCTCCCGGTTTCTTAATACCACCTTGGAGGTAGTGTTGGTCTCTCCAAAAGTAGCCAGGCTTCTAACTGCTGGCATCTTTAGACTGGGAGAAATCCTGATCATTTCAGAATTTTAGCTGTCAGACGCTCAATCTCAGGTCAAGGGCCCAGGATATGAACAATGGCAATATTCCCTCTGAAAAAAACCACACCCTCCCAGTTTCTTATTCCCATTTTGGAGGAAGATACAGTCTCTTCAAAAGTATTCAAGATTCTAACAGGTGGCAGCTTTAGTCTGGGAGAAATCCTGACCCTTTCAGGTTTATACCCATCAGACGCGCAGTCTCAGGCCAAGGACTTGGACACGTATATTGGCCATTTTCCCTCTGAAAAAAACTACGCCCTCCCAGTTTCTTAATGGCAGTTTGGAGGAAGACATTGTCTCTCCAAAAGCAGCCAGGCTTCTAACAGCTGGCATCTAAAGTAGGGGAGAAATCTTGATCCTTTCGGAATTTTAGCAGGCTGAAGCCCAGTTTCAGGACCATGCCTCTGCATGCAAAGAAGAGCCTATTTCTCTGTGAAATAAAGATCACTTAACCACTTTTGTAATACCCATTTAGAGGAGGTTATTGGCACTCCATGTACAGCCAGGCTTCTCAGTGGTGGCATCTTTAGTCTAGGAGAAATCCTGACCCTTTCAGAATTTGAGCTGTCAGACGCCCAGTCTCAGGGCAATTGCCCTGGATACGAACATTGGCTATTTTCCCTCTGAAAAAAACCACACCCTCCCAGTTTCTTAATGGCCATTTTGAGGAAGACATTGTATCTCCAAAAGTAGTCAGGATTCTAAGCGGTTGCATTTTTAGTCAGGGAGAAATCCCGATCCTTTCAGATATTAGCTGTCAGACGCCCAGTCTCAGGCCAATTGCCCTGGATACGAACAGTGGCCACTTTCCCTCTGAAGAAAACCACACCGTCCCAGTTTCTTAAAGGCAGTTTGGAGGAAGACATTGTCTCTCCAAAAGTAGCCAGGTTTCTAAGAGGTGGCAGCTTTAGTCTGGGAGAAATCCTGATCCTTTTGGAATTTTAGCTGTCAGACTTCCACACTGTGGGCAATTGCCCTGGACATGTACACTGGCCATTTTCCCTCCGAAAAAAACCACACCCTCCCGGTTTCTTAATACCACCTTGGAGGTAGTGTTGGTCTCTCCAAAAGTAGCCAGGCTTCTAACTGCTGGCATCTTTAGACTGGGAGAAATCCTGATCATTTCGGAATTTTAGCTGTCAGACGCTCAATCTCAGGTCAAGGGCCCAGGATATGAACAATGGCAATATTCCCTCTGAAAAAAACCACACCCTCCCAGTTTCTTATTCCCATTTTGGAGGAAGATACAGTCTCTTCAAAAGTATTCAAGATTCTAACAGGTGGCAGCTTTAGTCTGGGAGAAATCCTGACCCTTTCAGGTTTATACCCATCAGACGCGCAGTCTCAGGCCAAGGACTTGGACACGTATATTGGCCATTTTCCCTCTGAAAAAAACTACGCCCTCCCAGTTTCTTAATGGCAGTTTGGAGGAAGACATTGTCTCTCCAAAAGCAGCCAGGCTTCTAACAGCTGGCATCTAAAGTAGGGGAGAAATCTTGATCCTTTCGGAATTTTAGCAGGCTGAAGCCCAGTTTCAGGACCATGCCTCTGCATGCAAAGAAGAGCCTATTTCTCTGTGAAATAAAGATCACTTAACCACTTTTGTAATACCCATTTAGAGGAGGTTATTGGCACTCCATGTACAGCCAGGCTTCTCAGTGGTGGCATCTTTAGTCTAGGAGAAATCCTGACCCTTTCAGAATTTGAGCTGTCAGACGCCCAGTCTCAGGGCAATTGCCCTGGATACGAACATTGGCTATTTTCCCTCTGAAAAAAAGCACACCCTCCCAGTTTCTTAATGGCCATTTTGAGGAAGACATTGTATCTCCAAAAGTAGTCAGGATTCTAAGCGGTTGCATTTTTAGTCAGGGAGAAATCCCGATCCTTTCAGATATTAGCTGTCAGACGCCCAGTCTCAGGCCAATTGCCCTGGATACGAACATTGGCCACTTATCCTCTAAAAAAACCCACACTCTCCCAGTTTGTTAATACCAGTTTGTAGGTAGTGTTGGTCTCTCCAAACGTAGCCAGGCTTCTAATTGCTGGCATCTTTAGTCTGGCAGAAATCCTGATCTGTTCAGAATTTTAGCTGTCAGACACCCAGTCTCAGGCCAAGGCCGCAGGATATGAATATTTGCAATTTTCCCTGTGAAGAAAACCACAACCTCCCAGTTTCTTAATGGCCGTTTTGAGGAAGACATTCTATCTCCAAAAGTAGCCAGGATTGTAAGTTGTGGCATCTTTAGTCTGGGAGAAATCCTGACCCTTTCGGACTTTTAGCTGTCAGAGGCCCAGTCTCAGGCCCATTGCCATGGATACGAACAGTGGCCATTTTCCCTCTGAAGAAAACCACACCGTCCCAGTTTCTTAAAGGCAGTTTGGAGGAAGCCATTGCCTCTCCAAAAGTAGCCAGGGTTTCTAAGAGGTGGCAGCTTTAGTCTGGGAGAAATCCTGATCCTTTTGGAATTTTAGCTGTCAGACTTCCACACTGTGGGCAATTGCCCTGGACATGTACACTGGCCATTTTCCCTCCGAAAAAAACCACACCCTCCCGGTTTCTTAATACCACCTTGGAGGTAGTGTTGGTCTCTCCAAAAGTAGCCAGGCTTCTAACTGCTGGCATCTTTAGACTGGGAGAAATCCTGATCATTTCGGGAATTTTAGCTGTCAGACGCTCAATCTCAGGTCAAGGGCCCAGGATATGAACAATGGCAATATTCCCTCTGAAAAAAACCACACCCTCCCAGTTTCTTATTCCCATTTTGGAGGAAGATACAGTCTCTTCAAAAGTATTCAAGATTCTAACAGGTGGCAGCTTTAGTCTGGGAGAAATCCTGACCCTTTCAGGTTTATACCCGTCAGACGCGCAGTCTCAGGCCAAGGTCTTGGACACGTATATTGGCCATTTTCCCTCTGAAAAAAACTACGCCCTCCCAGTTTCTTAATGGCAGTTTGGAGGAAGACATTGTCTCTCCAAAAGCAGCCAGGCTTCTAACAGCTGGCATCTAAAGTAGGGGAGAAATCCTGATCCTTTCGAATTTTAGCAGGCTGAAGCCCAGTTTCAGGACCATGCCTCTGCATGCAAAAAGAGCCTATTTCTCTGTGAAATAAAGATCACTTAACCACTTTTGTAATACCCATTTAGAGGAGGTTATTGGCACTCCATGAACAGCCAGGGTTCTCAGTGGTGGCATCTTTAGTCTAGGAGAAATCCTGACCCTTTCAGAATTTGAGCTGTCAGACGCCCAGTCTCAGGGCAATTGCCCTGGATACGAACATTGGCTATTTTCCCTCTGAAAAAACACACCCTCCCAGTTTCTTAATGGCCATTTTGAGGAAGACATTGTATCTCCAAAAGTAGCCAGGATTCTAAGTGGTTGCATCTTTAGTCAGGGAGAAATCCCGATCCTTTTGGGTATTAGCTGTCAGACGCCCAGTCTCAGGCCAATTGCCCTGGATACCAACATTGGCCACTTATCCTCTAAAAAAACCCACACCTTCCCAGTTTCTTAATACCAGTTTTGAGGTAGTGGTGATCTTTGCAAAACTACCCGGCCTTCTATCTGCTGGCATATTTAGTCTGGAGAAATCCTGATCCTTTCGGAATTTTAGCAGGCCGAAGCCCAGTCTCAGGACCATGCCCCTGCATGCAAAGAAGAGCCTATTTCTCTGTGAAATAAAGATCACTTCACCACTTTTGTAATATCCATTTAGAGGAGGTTTTTGGCACTCCATGAACAGCCAGGGTTCTCAGTGGTGGCATCTTTAGTCTAGGAGAAATCCTGACCCTTTCGAATTTGAGCTGTCAGACGCCCAGTCTCAGGGCAATTGCCCTGGATACGAACATTGGCTATTTTCCCTCTGAAAAAACCACACCCTCCCAGTTTCTTAATGGCCATTTTGAGGAAGACATTGTATCTCCAAAAGTAGCCAGGATTCTAAGTTGTTGCATCTTTAGTCAGGAGAAATCCCGATCCTTTAATAAAGATCACTTAACCACTTTTGTAATACCCATTTAGAGGAGGTTATTGGCACTCCATGAACAGCCAGGGTTCTCACTGGTGGCATCTTTAGTCTAGGAGAAATCCTGACCCTTTCAGAATTTGAGCTGTCAGACGCCCAGTCTCAGGGCAATTGCCCTGGATACGAACATTGGCTATTTTCCCTCTGAAAAAACCACACCCTCCCAGTTTCTTAATGGCCATTTTGAGGAAGACATTGTATCTCCAAAAGTAGCCAGGATTCTAAGCGGTTGCATTTTTAGTCAGGGAGAAATCCCGATCCTTTCAGGTATTAGCTGTCAGACGCCCAGTCTCAGGCCAATTGCCCTGGATACGAACATTTGGCCACTTTCCCTCTGAAAGAAAACCACACCAATCCCAGTTTCTCAAAAGCAGTATGGAGGAAGACATTGTCTCTCCAAAAGTAGCCAGGTTTCTAAGAGGTGGCAGCTTTTAGTCTGGGAGAAATCCTGATCCTTTTGGAATTTTAGCTGTCAGACTTCCACACTGTGGGCAATTGCCCTGGACATGCACTGGCCATTTTCCCTCGAAAAAAACCACACCCTCCCGGTTTCTTAATACCACCTTGGAGGTAGTGTTGGTCTCTCAAAAGTAGCCAGGCTTCTAACTGCTGGCATCTTTAGACTGGGAGAAATCCTGATCATTGGCCATTTTCCCTCGAAAAAACCACACCCTCCGGTTTCTTAATACCACCTTGGAGGTAGTGTTGGTCTCTCCAAAGTAGCCAGGCTTCTAACTGCTGGCATCTTTAGACTGGGAGAAATCCTGATCATTTTTGGAATTTTAGCTGTCAGACGCTCAACCCTCCCAGTTTCTTATTCCCATTTTGGAGGAAGATACAGTCTCTTCAAAAGTATTCAAGATTCTAACAGGTGGCAGCTTTAGTCTGGGAGAAATCCTGACCCTTTCAGGTTTATACCCATCAGACGCGCAGTCTCAGGCCAAGGACTTGGACACGTATATTGGCCATTTTCCCTCTGAAAAAAACTACGCCCTCCCAGTTTCTTAATGGCAGTTTGGAGGAAGACATTGTCTCTCCAAAAGCAGCCAGGCTTCTAACAGCTGGCATCTAAAGTAGGGGAGAAATCTTGATCCTTTCGGAATTTTAGCAGGCTGAAGCCCAGTTTCAGGACCATGCCTCTGCATGCAAAGAAGAGCCTATTTCTCTGTGAAATAAAGATCACTTAACCACTTTTGTAATACCCATTTAGAGGAGGTTATTGGCACTCCATGAACAGCCAGGGTTCTCAGTGGTGGCATCTTTAGTCTAGGAGAAATCCTGACCCTTTCAGAATTTGAGCTGTCAGACGCCCAGTCTCAGGGCAATTGCCCTGGATACGAACATTGGCTATTTTCCCTCTGAAAAAAACCACACCCTCCCAGTTTCTTAATGGCCATTTTGAGGAAGACATTGTATCTCCAAAAGTAGCCAGGATTCTAAGTGGTTGCATCTTTAGTCAGGGAGAAATCCCGATCCTTTTGGGTATTAGCTGTCAGACGCCCAGTCTCAGGCCAATTGCCCTGGATACGAACATTGGCCACTTATCCTCTAAAAAAACCCACACTCTCCCAGTTTGTTAATACCAGTTTGGAGGTAGTGTTGGTCTCTCCAAACGTAGCCAGGCTTCTAATTGCTGGCATCTTTAGTCTGGCAGAAATCCTGATCTGTTCAGAATTTTAGCTGTCAGACACCCAGTCTCAGGCCAAGGCCGCAGGATATGAATATTTGCAATTTTCCCTGTGAAGAAAACCACAACCTCCCAGTTTCTTAATGGCCGTTTTGAGGAAGACATTCTATCTCCAAAAGTAGCCAGGATTGTAAGTTGTGGCATCTTTAGTCTGGGAGAAATCCTGACCCTTTCGGACTTTTAGCTGTCAAACGCCCAGTCTCAGGCCCATTGCCATGGATACGAACAGTGGCCATTTTCCCTCTGAAGAAAACCACACCGTCCCAGTTTCTTAATGGCAGTTTGGAGGAAGCCATTGTCTCTCCAAAAGTAGCCAGGGTTTCTAAGAGGTGGCAGCTTTAGTCTGGGAGAAATCCTGATCCTTTTGGAATTTTAGCTGTCAGACTTCCACACTGTGGGCAATTGCCCTGGACATGTACAATGGCCATTTTCCCTCCGAAAAAAACCACACCCTCCCGGTTTCTTAATACCACCTTGGAGGTAGTGTTGGTCTCTCCAAAAGTAGCCAGGCTTCTAACTGCTGGCATCTTTAGACTGGGAGAAATCCTGATCATTTCGGAATTTTAGCTGTCAGACGCTCAATCTCAGGTCAAGGGCCCAGGATATGAACAATGGCAATATTCCCTCTGAAAAAAACCACACCCTCCCAGTTTCTTATTCCCATTTTGGAGGAAGATACAGTCTCTTCAAAAGTATTCAGGATTCTAACAGGTGGCAGCTTTAGTCTGGGAGAAATCCTGACCCTTTCAGGTTTATACCCGTCAGACGCGCAGTCTCAGGCCAAGGTCTTGGACACGTATATTGGCCATTTTCCCTCTGAAAAAACTACGCCCTCCCAGTTTCTTAATGGCAGTTTGGAGGAAGACATTGTCTCTCAAAAGCAGCCAGGCTTCTAACAGCTGGCATCTAAAGTAGGGAGAAATCCTGATCCTTTCGAATTTTAGCAGGCTGAAGCCCAGTTTCAGGACCATGCCTCTGCATGCAAAGAAGAGCCTATTTCTCTGTGAAATAAAGATCACTTAACCACTTTTGTAAAACCCATTTAGAGGAGGTTATTGGCACTCCATGAACAGCCAGGGTTCTCAGTGGTGGCATCTTTAGTCTAGGAGAAATCCTGACCCTTTCAGAATTTGAGCTGTCAGACGCCCAGTCTCAGGGCAATTGCCCTGGATACGAACATTGGCTATTTTCCCTCTAAAAAAACCACACCCTCCCAGTTTCTTAATGGCCATTTTGAGGAAGACATTGTATCTCCAAAAGTAGCCAGGATTCTAAGTGGTTGCATCTTTAGTCAGGAGAAATCCCGATCCTTTGGGTATTAGCTGCCAGACGCCCAGTCTCAGGCCAATTGCCCTGGATACGAACATTGGCCACTTATCCTCTAAAACCCCACATCTTCCCAGTTTCTTAATACCAGTTTTGAGGTAGTGGTGATCTTTGCAAAACTACCCGGCCTTCTATCTGCTGGCATATTTAGTCTGGAGAAATCCTGATCCTTTCGGAATTTTAGCAGGCCGAAGCCCTGTCTCAGGCCAATGGCCCTGCATGCAAAGAAGAGCCTATTTCTCTGTGAAATAAAGATCACGTAACCACTTTTGTAATATCCATTTAGAGGAGGCTTTTGGCACTCCATGTACAGCCAGGCTTCTCAGTGGTGGCATCTTTAGTCTTGGAGAAATCCTGACCCCTTCGGAATTTGAGCTGTCAGACGCCCAGTCTCAGGGCAATTGCCCTGGATACGAACATTGGCTATTTTCCCTCTGAAAAAAACCACACCCTCCCAGTTTCTTAATGGCCATTTTGAGGAAGACATTGTATCTCCAAAAGTAGTCAGGATTCTAAGCGGTTGCATTTTTAGTCAGGGAGAAATCCCGATCCTTTCAGATATTAGCTGTCAGACGCCCAGTCTCAGGCCAATTGCCCTGGATACGAACAGTGGCCACTTTCCCTCTGAAGAAAACCACACCGTCCCAGTTTCTTAAAGGCAGTTTGGAGGAAGACATTGTCTCTCCAAAAGTAGCCAGGTTTCTAAGAGGTGGCAGCTTTAGTCTGGGAGAAATCCTGATCCTTTTGGAATTTTAGCTGTCAGACTTCCACACTGTGGGCAATTGCCCTGGACATGTACAATGGCCATTTTCCCTCCGAAAAAAACCACACCCTCCCGGTTTCTTAATACCACCTTGGAGGTAGTGTTGGTCTCTCAAAAGTAGCCAGGCTTCTAACTGCTGGCATCTTTAGACTGGGAGAAATCCTGATCATTTCGAATTTTAGCTGTCAGACGCTCAATCTCAGGTCAAGGGCCCAGGATATGAACAATGGCAATATTCCCTCTGAAAAAAACCACACCCTCCCAGTTTCTTATTCCCATTTTGGAGGAAGATACAGTCTCTTCAAAAGTATTCAAGATTCTAACAGGTGGCAGCTTTAGTCTGGGAGAAATCCTGACCCTTTCAGGTTTATACCCATCAGACGCGCAGTCTCAGGCCAAGGACTTGGACACGTATATTGGCCATTTTCCCTCTGAAAAAAACTACGCCCTCCCAGTTTCTTAATGGCAGTTTGGAGGAAGACATTGTCTCTCCAAAAGTAGCCAGGCTTCTAACAGCTGGCATCTAAAGTAGGGGAGAAATCTTGATCCTTTGAATTTTAGCAGGCTGAAGCCCAGTTTCAGGACCATGCCTCTGCATGCAAAAAGAGCCTATTTCTCTGTGAAATAAAGATCACTTAACCACTTTTGTAATACCCATTTAGAGGAGGTTATTGGCACTCCATGAACAGCCAGGGTTCTCAGTGGTGGCATCTTTAGTCTAGGAGAAATCCTGACCCTTTCAGAATTTGAGCTGTCAGACGCCCAGTCTCAGGGCAATTGCCCTGGATAAAAACATTGGCTATTTTCCCTCTGAAAAAAACCACACCCTCCCAGTTTCTTAATGGCCATTTTGAGGAAGACATTGTATCTCCAAAAGTAGCCAGGATTCTAAGTGGTTGCATCTTTAGTCAGAAATCCCACACTCTCCCAGTTTGTTAATACCAGTTTTGAGGTAGTGTTGGTCTCTCAAACGTAGCCAGGGACCATGCCTGGACATGCAAAAGAGCCATTTTCCCTCGTGAAAAAAACCAACCCTCGTTTTTAATACCCATTTGGAGGAGTTTTGGCCTCCAAAGTAGCCAGGTTCTAGTGGTGGCATCTTTAGTCTAGGAGAAATCCTGATCCCTTTGGAATTTGAGCTGTCAGACGCTCCATCTCGGGCAAGGTGCCCTGGATATGAACATGGCATTTTCCCTCTGAAAAAAACCACACCCTCCCAGTTTCTTAATGCTGAAACCAACCTCCGTCTTTGCCATTTGGGAGAGTATCACAATACAGATCTAAGTCGGTCGCTCTTTAGTCGAAACCCTCCTTCGGTTATTGCGCGACCATCTCAGCTCAATGCCTGGATACAATGCATTCCTCTGAAACCACTCCAGTTTCTTATGCAGTTGAGGAAGATTGTTCAATACGTTTTGTGATTTTGCAAATCCTGCCTTGATTTGGCAACCATTAGGACCTGAAAAAGGCTATTCTCTGAAAAAAACACTCCATTTTGTACATTTGAGGAGTTGCCTCCAAAAGCCAGTCTCAGTGGCATTTTAGTCTGGAGATCTGACCCTTAATTTACTGTAGCCAGTCAGGCCTGACGAAATGCATTTCCTCTGAAAAAAACACCCCCAGTTTTTAATGCATTGGGAGACATTGTATCTCAAAGTAGCCAGTTTAGGTGCATTTAGTCGGAGAAATCCATCTTGATTGCCAGTCTTTGGTCAGAAAAAACCCATCCGTTTTATGTTGGTAGTTGGCTTCAAACTAGCCGGCCATTGCTGGATAGTCTGTCAAAATCACATCTTCAGATTTGCTGTAAAGTACCCATAGGTCTCAGAAGCCAGGCATGGGTTTTATCGAAAATCGCCTAATTTATCCCTCGGTGAGAAAGCACCAAAACAACCCCATTTCTTAATGCCATTTGAGGAAGCATTGTCTCCAAAAGAGCCAGGATTCTAGTGGTGGCATCTTTAGTCTAGGAGAAATCCTGACCCTTTGATTTTAGCGTCAGAGCCCAGTCTCAGGCCATTGCCCTGGATACGAACATTGGCCATTTTCCCTCTGAAAAAACCACACCTCCCAGTTTCTTAATGGCATTTGAGAAGCATTGTCTCTCCAAAAGTAGCCAGGTTTCTAAGGGTGGCACTTTAGTCTGGAGAAATCCGATCCTTTTGGAATTTAGCTGTCAGACTCCCACTAGGCAATGCCCTGGAATGAACATGGCCATTTCCTCTGAAAAAACCACACCTCCCAGTTTCTTAATCCATTTTGAGGAGTGTCTCTTCAAAAGTACCAGGCTTCTAACGTGGCATTTTAGTCTGGGAGAAATCTGACCTTTCAATTTAGCGTCAGGCCAGTCTCAGGCCAAGCCGCAGAAATGCCATTTCCCTCTGAAAAAACACCTCCCAGTTTTTAATACCCATTTGGAGAGATTGCTCTCCAAAAGCCAGGTTCTAGGGTGCACTTTAGTCTGGAGAATCCTGACCTTTTGGAATTTGGCTGTCAGGCCCAGTCTCAGGCAATTGCCCTGGAAGAACATGGCAATATTCCCTCTGAAAAACCACACCCTCCCAGTTTCTTATTCCCATTTTGGAGGGAAGATACAGTCTCTTCAAAAGTATTCAGGATTCTAACAGGTGGCAGCTTTGGTCTGGGAGAAATCCTGACCCTTTCAGGTTTACATACCCATCAGGCGCGCAGTCTCAGGCCAAGGACTTGGACACGTATATTGACATTTTCCCTCTGAAAAAAACTCGCCCTCCCAGTTTCTTAAAAGCAGTATGGGAGGAAGACATTGTCTCTCAAAAGTAGCCATGTTTCTAAGGGTGGCAGCTTTAGTCTGGGAGAAATCCTGATCCTTTTTGGAATTTTAGCTGTCAGACTTCCACACTGTGGGTAATTGCCCTGGACATGTACATGGCCCATTTTCCCTCCGAAAAACCACACCCTCCCGGTTTCTTAATACCACCTTGGAGGTAATGTTGGTCTCTCCAAAGTAGCCAGGCTTCTAACTGCTGGCATCTTTAGACTGGGAGAAATCCTGATCATTTCGGAATTTTAGCTGTCAGGCGCTCAATCTCAGGTCAAGGGACCCAGGATATGAACAATGGCAATATTCCCTCTGAGAAAAAAACCACACCCTCCCAGTTTCTTATTCCATTTTGGAGGAAGATACAGTCTCTTCCAAGTATTCAGATTCTAACAGGTGGCAGCTTTGGTCTGGGAGAAATCCAGACCCTTTCAGGTTTATACCCGTCAGACACGCAGTCTCAGGCCAAGGACTTGGACACGTATATTGGCCATTTCCCTCTGAAAAAAACTACGCCCTCCCAGTTTCTTAATGGCAGTTTGGAGAAGACATTGTCTCTCCAAAAGTAGCCAGGCTTCTAACAGCTGGCATCTAAAGTGAGGAGAAATCACAGTCCTTTTGAATTTTAGGCTGAAGCCCAGTTTCCAAGGACCATGCCTCTGCATGCAAAAGAAAGAGCCTATTTCTCTGTGAAATAAAGATCACTTAACCACTTTTGTAAAACCCATTTTAGAGGAGGTTATTGGCACTCCATGAACAGCCAGGGTTCTCAGTGGTGGCATCTTTAGTCTAGGAGAAATCCTGACCCCTTCAGAATTTGAGCTGTCAGGCCTTAGTCTCAGGGCAATTGCCTGAATCTGAACACTGGCTATTTTCCTCTGAAAAAACGACACCCTCCCAGTTTCTTAATGGCCATTTGAGGAAGACATTGTATCTCCAAAAGTAGCCAGGATTCTAAGTGGTTGCATTTTTAGTCAGGAGAAATCCCAATCCTTTTGGGTATTAGCTGTCAGGCGCCCAGTCTCAGGCCATTGCCCTGGATACGAACATTGGCCCTTATCCTCTAAAAAAACCCACACTCTCCCAGTTTGTTAATACCAGTTTGGAGGTAGTGTTGGTCTCTCAAACATAGCCAGGCTTCTAATTGCTGGCATCTTTAGTCTGGCAGAAATCCTGATCTGTTCAGAATTTTTGCTCAGACACCCAGTCTCAGGCCAAGGCCGCAGGATATGAATATTTGCAATTTTCCCTGTGAAAAAACCACAACCTCCCAGTTTCTTAATGGCCGTTTTGAGGAAGACATTCTATCTCCAAAGTAGCCAGGATTGTAAGTTGTGGCATCTTTAGTCTGGGAGAAATCCTGACCCTTTAGGACTTTTTTAGCTGTCAGAGGCCCAGGCTCAGGTCCATTGCCATGGATACGAACAGTGGCCATTTTCCCTCTGAAAACCACACACCGTCCCAGTTTCTTAATGGCAGTTTGGAGGAAGCCATTGTCTCCAAAAGTAGCCAGGGTTTCTAAGGGTGGCAGCTTTGGTCTGGGAGAAATCCTGATCCTTTTGGAATTTTAGCTGTCAGACTTCCACACTGTGGGCAGGGCCCTGGACATGAACAATGGCAATATTCCCTCTAGAAAAAAACCACACCCTCCCAGTTTCTTATTCCCCATTTTGGAGGAAGATACAGTCTATTCAAAAGTATTCAAATTCTAACAGGTGGCAGCTTTAGTCTGGAAATCCTGACCCTTTCAGGTTTATACCCGTCAGCGCGCAGTCTCAGGCAGGACTTGGACACGTATTGGCCATTTTCTCGAAAAAACTCGCCCTCCAGTTTCTTATGGCAGTTTGGAGAGCATTGTCTCTCCAAAGTAGCCAGGCTTCTAACAGCTGGCATCTAAGTAGGAGAAATCCTGATCTTAGATTTTAGAGCTGAAGCCCAGTTTCAGGACCATGCCTCTGCATGCAAAAGAGCCTATTTCTCTGTGAAATAAAGATCACTTAACCACTTTGTAAACCATTTAGAGGAGGTTATTGGCACTCCATGAACAGCCAGGGTTCTCAGTGGTGGCATCTTTAGTCTGGAGAAATCCTGACCCTTTTCCAGAGCAGTCAGCAACCCTAGTTTTTCAGGGAATTGCCCTGGATATTCGGAGAACGACTTGATGTGCCATTATTCCTCTAAGAAAAACCACACCTCCCAGTTTCTTAATGCCATTTGAGGAAGATTGTCTCTCAAAGTAGCCAGGTTCTAATGGTGCATCTTTAGTCTGGAGAAATCCTGATCTTTCAGATTTTAGCTGTCAGACCCAGTCTCAGGCCAAGGCCCGGATATGAAATTGGCATTTTCCTCTGAAAAAACCCAACCTCCCAGTTTCTTAATGGCAGTTTGAGGAGACATTCTTCTCAAAGTAGCCAGGTTCTAAGTGGCATCTTTAGTCTGGAGAAATCCTGACCTTTGGATTTTCAGGTCAGAGCCCAGTTCAGGCCATGCCTGATCAACAGATGGCCATTTCCTCTGAAAAAACACACTCCCAGTTTCTTAATGCATTTGAGGAGGCATTGTCCTCCAAAAGAGCCAGGGTTCTAAGGGTGGCATCTTTAGTCTGGAGAAATCCTGATCCTTTGAATTTTGGCTGTCAGACCCCACTCAGGGCAATGCCCTGGATAGAACATGGCAATTTCCTCTGAAAAACCACACCCTCCCAGTTTCTTATTCCATTTTGGAGGAAGATACAGTCTATTCAAAAGTATTCAAAATTCTAACAGGTGGCAGCTTTAGTCTGTGAGAAATCCAGACCCTTTCAGGTTTATACCGTCAGGCAGCGCAGTCTCAGGCCAAGGACTTGGAACGTACATTGGCCATTTTCCCTCTGAAAAAACTACGCCCTCCCAGTTTCTTAATGGCAGTTTGGAGGAAGACATTGTCTCTCCAAAAGTAGCCAGGCTTCTAACAGCTGGCATCTAAAGTAGGGAGAAATCCTGATCCTTTGAATTTTAGCAGGCTGAAGCCCAGTTTCAGGACCATGCCTCTGCATGCAAGAAGAGCCTATTTCTCTGTGAAATAAAGATCACTTAACCACTTTTGTAAACCATTTAGGAGGTTTTGGCACTCCATGAAGAGCCAGGGTTCTCAGTGGTGGCATCTTTAGTCTAGGAGAATCCTGACCTTTCAGAATTTGAGCTGTCAGAAGCCCAGTCTCAGGGCAATTGCCCTGGATACGAACATTGGCTATTTTCCCTCTGAAAAAAACACACCTCCCAGTTTCTTAATGGCCATTTTGAGGAAGACATTGTATCTCCAAAAGTAGCCAGGATTCTAAGTGGTTGCATTTTAGTCAGGAGAAATCCCATCCTTTGGGTATTAGCTGTCAGACGCCCAGTCTCAGGCCATTGCCCTGGATACGAACATTGGCCACTTATCCTCTAAAAACCCACACTTCCCAGTTTTTAATACCAGTTTTGAGGTAGTGTTGATCTTCAAACTACCAGGCCTTCTATTGCTGGCATTTTAGTCTGGAGAAATCCTGATCTGTTCAGAATTTTAGCTGGCGAACCCAGTCTCAGGCCAATGGCCCTGCAGATAGAAAGCTATTTTCTCTGTGAAATAAGACACAACCACTTTTTAATGCCATTTAGAGGAGGCTTGCACTCCATGAACAGCCAGGTTCTAGTTGGTGGCATCTTTAGTCTGGAGAAATCCTGACCCTTTCAGGATTTAGCTGTCAGAGGCCCAGTCTCAGGCAAATTGCCTGGATACGAACATTGGCCATTTTCCTCTGAAAAAACCACACCTCCCAGTTTCTTAATGGCATTTTGGAGGAAGCATTGTTCTCCAAAAGTAGCCAGGATTCTAAGGGTGGCATCTTTAGTCTGGGAGAAATCCTGATCCTTTGGAATTTTAGCTGTCAGACTCCCATCTGGCAAGGTGCCCTGGAAGAACATGGCATTTCCTCTGAAAAACCACACCCTCCCAGTTTCTTAAAGGCATTTTGGAGGAAGACATGTCTTCAAAAGTAGCCAGGATTCTAAAGGTGGCAGCTTTAGTCTGGAGAAATCCAGACCTTTCGGATTTATAGCCGTCAGACTCCAGCCTTGGCCAAGGACCTGGACAGCACACTGGCCATTTTCCCTCGAAAAACACCCCTCCCGGTTTCTTAATGCAGTTTGGAGGAGATTGTCTCTCCAAAAGTAGCCAGGCTTCTAACAGCTGGCATCT
>JAREIS010003170.1:0-14491 GCA_030060385.1 Muscicapa striata striata | reverse complement strand
CCCCCCCGTTTTCCCCCAGGTGATTTGCCCGCCGGCGGGGTGTCGTTCGAGTTCCGCCCGCCGGTCGGAGCTGGCGCTGGAGCCGCTCTTTGGGGGAACATCCTGGAGGCGAGGGGGAGCCCGAGGGGGCCTGAGGGGGGCCCGAGGGGAGGGGCAGCGCCCCCTCCCCAGCCCCGCCCCCGCCGCGGGGAGCCGCGAGAGGGGGGGAGGGAGGGGCCCGAGCTGCGGCGGCGCCGCCTGAGCTGCAGGCGCTGGGACGGAGGTGCCGCGAGATCCGACAGGTAAGGGCAGCCGGACACGCCCCTGAAAATGGCGGGGCGGGGTCACAAAATGGAGGGTGGGGTCACAAAATGGTGGGTGGGGTCACAAAATGGTGGGTGGGGTCACAAAATGGAGGGTGGGGTCACAGAATGGCGGGTGGGGTCACAAAATGGTGGGTGGGGTCACAAAATGGAGGGTGGGGTCACAAAATGGTGGGTGGGGTCACAGAATGGTGGGTGGGGTCACAAAATGGAGGGCGGGGTCACAAAATGGCGGGTGGGGTCACAAAATGGAGGGCGGGGTCACAAAATGGCGGGTGGGGTCACAAAATGGAGGGTGGGGTCACAAAATGGTGGGTGGGGTCACAAAATGGTGGGCGGGGTCACAGAATGGTGGGCGGGGTCACAAAATGGAGGGTGGGGTCACAAAATGGCGGGTGGGGTCACAGAATGGAGGGTGGGGTCACAGAATGGTGGGCGGGGTCAGAAAATGGTGGGTGGGGTCACAGAATGGTGGGCGGGGTCACAAAATGGAGGGTGGGGTCACAAAATGGCGGGTTCCCCCACAAAATGGAGGGCGAGGTCACAAGATGGCGAGTGCCCTCACAAAATGGTGGGCAGGCTCACAAGATGGCGGGTGTCCCCAGAAGATGGCGGGTGTCCCCACGGAATGGTGGGCGGGGTCACAAGATGGCGGGTGCCCTCACAAAATGGCAGGTGTCCCCTCAAGATGGGGGGTGCCCTCACAGGATGGCGGGTGTCCTCACAGGTGGTGGGTGTCCCCTCAAGATGGCAGGTGTCCCCATGGAATGGTGGGTGGGGTCACAAGATGGCGGGTGCCCTCACAAAATGGCGGGTGTCCCCACAAGATGGCGGGTGCCCTCACAGGTGGCGGGTGTCCCCACAAGATGGCGGGTGCCCTCACAAGATGGCGGGTGTCCCCTCAAGATGGCGGGTGTCCCCTCAAGATGGCGGGTGCTCTCACAGGTGGCGGGTGTCCCCTCAAGATGGCGGGTGTCCCCTCAAGATGGCGGGTGCCCTCACAGGTGGTGGGTGTCCCCACAAGATGGCGGGTGTCCCCACAAGATGGCGGGTGCCCTCACAGGTGGCAGGTGTCCCCACAAGATGGCGGGTGCCCTCACAAGATGGCGGGTGCCCTCACAGGTGGCGGGTGTCCCCACAAGATGGCGGGTGCCCTCACAGGATGGCGGGTGCCCTCACAGGTGGCGGGTGTCCCCACAAGATGGCGGGTGCCCTCCCAGCATGGCTGGGGCTCCCACCAAAGGCTGGATGTGAGCACAAAATGGCGGCCGCGCCCCTTGTGGGGAGGCCCCTCCCCTTTTCTGTGGCTCCTCCCACTGCTCAGGCCACGCCCCCATCCCCAGGCCCATCCCACTGTCCAGGCCACGCCCCTTTTCTTAGGCCACGCCCCTTTCCTTGGCCACGCCCCCACCGCTGCCCCTCCCCCCAGGTGAACGCGCGGGCGCTGCAGCGGCTGCGGCAGGTTCAGAGAGTGACACGGAGGCTGCAGCTGGAGCGCAGGTGGGAACACCTGGGGCACATCTGGGCACAGCTGGGGCACATCTGGATAGATCTGGGGAACACCTGGGACACACCTGGGACACACCTGGGAACAGCTGGGATACACCTGCATAGACCTGGGGCACACCTGGGTACCCTGGGACACACCTGAGCACACCTGGGAACAGCTGGGATACACCTGGATATACCTGGGATACACCTGGGCACCCTGGGGCACACCTGGGGCACACCTGGGCACACCTGGGGCACACCTGGGCACATCTGGGGCACACCTGGGCACATCTGGGGCACACCTGGGGCACACCTGGGCACACCTGGGGCACACCTGGGCACATCTGGGGCACACCTGGGCACATCTGGGGCACACCTGGGGCACACCTGGGAACAGCTGGGATACACCTGGATATACCTGGGGCACAGCTGGGCACACCTGGGACACACCTGGGACACACCTGGGACACATCTGGGAACAGCTGGGGCACACCTGGGACACACCTGGGACACACCTGGGCACACCTGGATAGACCTGGGGCACACCTGGGTACACCTGGATAGACCTGGGGCACATCTGGGCACACCTGGATAGACCTGGGACACACCTGGGGCACATCTGGGCACACCTGGATAGACCTGGGGCACACCGGGGAACAGCTGGGATACACCTGGATATACCTGGGATACACCTGGGCACCCTGGGGCACACCTGAGCACACCTGGGAACAGCTGGGACACATCTGGATAGATCTGGGGAACACCTGGGCACACCTGGGACACATCTGGGCACACGTGGGACACATCTGGGCACACCTGGGACACATCTGGGCACCCTGGGACACACCTGAGCACACCTGGGAACAGCTGGGATACACCTGGATAAACCTGGGATACACCTGGGGAGACTTGGTTACACCTGGGACGCACCTGGGATATACCTGGGGGCACATCTGGGTACCCTGAAGACACCTGGGGTACAGCTGGGACACACCTGGGCACATCTGGGATACACCTGGATAGACCTGGGATATGCCTGGGGACACCTGGTTACACCTGGGACACATCTGGGGAAACACCTGGGCACACCCGGAGAGACTTGGGATACACCTGGGGCACAGCTGGGCACCCTAAAGACACCTGGGTTACACCTGGGGCACACCTGGCCACAGTTGGGATACACCTGAGCACACCTGGGGCACATCTGGGGCACATGTGGATACACCTGGGGCACACCTGGGCACATCTGGATATACCTGGGGTACACCTGGGCACCCTGGGGCACATCTGGGGCACACCTGGATATACCTGGGGCACACCTGGATATACCTGGGGCACACCTGGATATACCTGGGCACACCTGGGCCGCACCCACCCCCTCCCTCCGCGCAGGTTCCTGATGCAGGTGCTGGATTCCCACGGGGATCGGTACCGCCAGGGGCAGCTCACGGTGCTGCTGCAGGTGGGGCTCCCCAAAAACACCCCAAAAACACCCCAAAAACAACCTGAGACCCCAAAAACAACCTGAGATCCCAAAAAAACCCCAAACCACCCCAAAAAAGCCCAAAAACAACCTGGTACCCCCAAACCACCCCAAAAACACCCCCAAAAAACTCAGGAACTCAGACACCCCAAAATCACCTCATAACATCCCAAAAACACCCCAAAAAAAAACCCCCCAGAAACACCCAAAAACCCCAGGAACACCCCAAAACCCCAACACCACCCAGAAATCAACCTGGGACCCCAAAACATCCCAAAAAATAACCTGGCAGCCCAAAACCACCCAAAAAACCCCAAAAACACCCCCCCAAAAAAATTCCACCCCTGACCCCCACAAATTTCCCCCCAGAACCCCCCAAAATTCCAACCCCAAATTCCCCCTCAAAACCCCCCAGGATCCCCCAAATTCCCCCTCAGGCCCCCAAAATCCCCCAGAACTCCCCAAATCCCCCCAGGACCCCCCAAATCCCCCCTGACCCCCAAAATCCCAAAAATCCCCCCCCCGGCCCCCCAAATTTCCCCCCCCCCAAATTTCCCTGACCCCCAAATTCCCCCTCAGGCCCCCAAAATCCCCCAGAACTCCCCAATCCCCCAGGACCCCCAAATCCCCCTGACCCCAAAATCCTCCCTAGAACCCCCAAATTTTTTTTTCGACCCCCCAAATTTCCCCCTGACCCCCCAAATTCCCCCAGAACCCCCAAATTCCAACCCCAAATTCCCCCGAATCCCCAGGACCCCCAAATTCCCCCTCAGGCCCCCAAAATCCCCCAGAACTCCCCAAATCCCCCTGACCCCAAAATCCCCCAAAATCCCCAAATCCCCCAGAACCCCCAAAATTCCAACCCCAAATTCCCCTCAAAACCCCCAGGATCCCCCAAATTCCCCCTCAGGCCCCAAAATCCCCCAGAACTCCCCAAATCCCCAGGACCCCCAAATCCCCCTGACCCCAAAATCCCCCAAATCCCCCGACCCCCAAATTTCCCCCGACCCCCAAATTCCCCCTCAGGCCCCCAAAATCCCCCGAACTCCCAAATCCCCCTGGACCCCAAAATCCCCCAAAAATCCCCAAATCCCCAAATCCCCCGACCCCCAAATTTCCCCCTGACCCCCAAATTCCCCCTCAGGCCCCCAAATCCCCCAGAACTCCCCAAATCCCCAGGACCCCAAAATCCCCCAAAACCCCCAAATCCCCCGACCCCCAAATTTCCCCCGACCCCAAATTTCCCCTTATTTGTTTCCCCAGGACAGGGGGTCCCGAGGGTCCCAGGACTCGGCCCCCAGAGACGTGGAGAACAGGCCCCCGAGAGGAGAGGGAGACGCCCCTCCCCTACACGCGCCCCAGGCCCCCGGACCCCCGAACCCCAAAGGCGCCGCCAGGGCCCCGGGGGCGCAGGGGGAGCCCCCAAAAT
The DNA here is from genome assembly GCA_030060385.1 of Muscicapa striata striata. Lineage (NCBI taxonomy): Eukaryota > Metazoa > Chordata > Aves > Passeriformes > Muscicapidae > Muscicapa > Muscicapa striata. The sequence continues at coordinate 9,786 of JAREIS010003170.1, read as the reverse complement.
CCCAGCAGGGCGGCGCACGGTGACGGGGAGGGTTGGAGTGGGGTCGGGAGGTACCAGAGGCTCATTGGGGTTTTGGGGTCGGGGAGTGATTTGGGGTGGATTGGGGGTGAGGTCAGAGGAGTGGGAGGTTTGGGGGCGTCAGGTGGATTTTTGGGGGCAAAGTTTTGAGGTGTTTGGGGGCTCATTGGTGAAATTGAATTTGGGGTTAAAGATTTTGGGGGTGGGGAAGGATTTTTGGGGGCTCTTTGGGGTTGGGGTGATTTGGGAGGCTCATTTGGGGTTTGGGTGTTGAGGTCAGGGTGGATTTGGGGTTCAGGGGAATTTTAAAATGGGTTGGGGTGAGGAGCTCATTTGGGGGTTTGAGGGCTCATTTGGGGTTTTGGGGGAGCTCCCTTTGGGGGTTTCTGGCTTTGTTGGGGGGAGCTGGGGGTTTTGGGGGTGGGGAGGTTTTGGGGGTCAGAGGAATTTTTGGGGTTCAGGGTAAATGGAGGGTCAGAGAAGATTTTGGGGTGATTTGGGTTTAGGCTGGGTTTGGGGGGGCTGGGGTGGATTTTGGGGTTCAGGAAGGTTTGAGATAAATTTTGGGGTTCAGGAAGGTTTGGGATGAATTTTGGGGTGGATTTTGGGGTTCAGGAAGGTTTGGGATGGATTTTGGTGCTCAGGAAGGTTTTGGGGTCATTCTTGGGGTCCAGGGAGGTTTGGGATTAATTTTGGGGGCTCAGGAAGATTTTGGGTGAATTTTGGGGTTCAGGAAGTTTTGGGATGAATTTTGGGGTGAATTTTGGGGTTCAGGAATTTTTGGGATGAATTTTGGGGTGAATTTTGGGGTTCAGGAAGGTTTGGGATGGATTTTGGGGCTCAGGAAGGTTTTGGGGTCACTCTTGGGGTTCAGGAAGTTTTGGGATGAATTTTGGGGTGGATTTTGGGGTTCAGGAAGGTTTGGGATGAATTTTGGGGTTCAGGAAGGTTTGGGATGAATTTTGGGGTGAATTTTGGGGTTCAGGAAGGTTTGGGATGAATTTTGGGGGCTCAGGAAGATTTTGGGGTCACTCTTGGGGTTCAGGAAGGTTTGGGATGAATTTTAGGGTGAATTTTGGGGCTCAGGAAGGTTTTGGGGTCACTCTTGGGGTTCAGGGAGGTTTGGGATTAATTTTGGGGGCTCAGGAAGATTTTGGGGTCACTTTTAGGCTCTGACCCCTCCCCCCTCTCTTTCCCCACAGCCCAAAGGGGGAGGAGGCAGCTCTGCGCCCTCCCCACCTGGACCCCCAGCCCCCCGAAAACCCCCGAGGGTCCCCAAATTCTCCAACCCCGACTTCGACTGAACCCCAAAAAAAACCCCCCAAAAAACCAAAACCCCCAAAAACCCCCCCAAAAAACCCCAATAAACACCCAAACCTCATCTCAGCAATTCTGTATTTTTGGGGCCCCCCCCTTAAAACCCCCCTCAGGGTTGTGAAAGGGGGTTCCCCAAATTTGGGGGATTTTGGGGAGTCCTCCCCCACCCTGTAATTTGGGGTGTCTCAGAGGTCCTTGAGCCACTGGAGGTTGGGTCCCTTTTTGTCACAGGGGTGCGAGGGGACCTCGGGGACGCTCCCGTCGTCCCTCAGCGGAACTGGGGAGGGGGAGGGGGGGCTCAGGGGGTCCCCAAAATTGGGGAGGGACCCCAAAGCCCCGGGGGGGAGAAATTTGGGGGGTCCTGGGGTGAAATTTGGGGGGTTCTGAGGGGGGTTTGGGGGTTCTAGGTTGGATTTAAGGGAATTTGGGTTTGATTTGGGGATTTTTGGGGTTGTTTTGGGTTTATTTTGGGTCATTTTGGGGTTGATTTTTGGGTTATTTTGGGGTTGATTTTGGGTTGGTTTTGGGTTATTTTTGGGTTTATTTTAGGATATTTTGGGGTTTATTTTGGGTCATTTTGGGGTTTATTTTATGTTATTTTGGGTTTGTGTACAAGTTATTTTGGGCTTTTGGTATTTTTGGGTTGGTTTTGGGATATTTTGGGGTTTTTTGGGTTGGTTTTGGGATATTTTTGGGTTTATTTTAGGATATTTTGGGGTTTATTTTGGGTCATTTTGGGGTTTATTTTGGGGTATTTTTGGGTTTATTTTGGGTTATTTTTGGGTTGATTTTGGGATATTTTTGGGTTGATTTTGGGATATTTTTGGGTTGATTTTAGGATATTTTTGGGTTTATTTTGGGATATTTTTGGGTTTATTTTGGGATATTTTGGGGTTTATTTTGGGTCATGTATTTTGGTTTGGATTTTGGGTATTTGGTTATTTTTTTGGGTTGATTTTGGGTATTTTGGGTTTATTTGGGTATTTTGGGTTTATTTGGGTATTTTGGTTATTTTAGTTATTTTGGTAGGGTTATTTTGGTTTATTTTGGTATTTTCAGTTTGATATTTTGGGCTGATTTTGGGCTGATTTTGGTTGATTTGGCTGATTTTGGGTTGATTTTGGGTATTAGTCTGATTTTTGGGTTGATTTTGGGTTGATTTTGGGTTGATTTTGGGGCTGTTTTGGGCTGTTTTGGGCTGTTTTGGGCTGGTTTTAGGCTGATTTTGGGCTGATTTTGGGCTGATTTTGGGTTGATTTTGGGCTGATTTTAGGCTGATTTTAGGCTGATTTTGGGTTGGTTTTGGGTTGGTTTTGGGCTGATTTTGGGCTGATTTTGGGCTGTTTTGGGTTGATTTTGGGTTGATTTTGGGTTGGTTTTGGGTTGATTTTGGGTTGATTTTGGGTTGATTTTGGGCTGTTTTGGGCTGTTTTGGGCTGATTTTGGGCTGATTTTGGGCTGTTTTGGGCTGATTTTGGGCTGATTTTGGGCTGTTTTGGGCTGATTTTGGGCTGATTTTGGGTTGATTTTGGGCTGTTTTGGGCTGCTCTAACCCGTACCAGGGTAGGTGTAGGGGCTGATTTTAGGCTGATTTTGGGCTGATTTTGGGTTGATTTTGGGCTGATTTTGGGTTGATTTTGGGCTGATTTTGGGCTGATTTTGGGGTGATTTTGGGTTGATTTTGGGCTGATTTTGGGCTGATTTTGGGGTGATTTTGGGTTGATTTTGGGCTGTTTTGGGCTGCTCTAACCCGTACCAGGGTAGGTGTAGGGGCTGATTTTAGGCTGATTTTGGGCTGATTTTGGGTTGATTTTGGGCTGATTTTGAGGCTGATTTTGGGTTGGTTTTGGGTTGATTTTGGGCTGTTTTGGGTTGGTTTTGGGCTGTTTTGGGCTGCTCTAACCCGTACCAGGGTAGGTCTAGGGGCTGATTTTAGGCTGATTTTGGGCTGATTTTGGGCTGATTTTGGGTTGATTTTGGGCTGATTTTGGATTGATTTTGGGCTGATTTTGGGTTGGTTTTGGGCTGATTTTGGGCTGATTTTAGGCTGATTTTGGGCTGATTTTGGGCTGTTTTGGGCTGTTTTGGGCTGCTCTAACCCGTACCAGGGTAGGTGTAGGGGCTGATTTTGGGTTGATTTTGGGCTGATTTTGGGCTGATTTTGGGTTGGTTTTGGGCTGATTTTGGGCTGATTTTGGGCTGATTTTGGGCTGTTTTGGGCTGCTCTAACCCGTACCAGGGTAGGTGTAGGGGCTGATTTTGGGCTGTTTTGGGTTGATTTTGGGTTGATTTGGGGCTGATTTTGGGTTGATTTTGGGCTGATTTTGGATTGATTTTGGGCTGTTTTGGGCTGATTTTGGGTTGATTTTGGGCTGTTTTGGGCTGCTCTAACCCGTACCAGGGTAGGTGTAGGGCGTGGCCTGGTTGATCATCCCCGAGTATTTGCTGTAGGGGCTCAGCAGCGGCGACAGCAGCGCTGGGGGAGGGGCAGGGGGTCAGGGGGGATTCCTGAGACCCCCAAAACCCCCAAAACCCCCCAAAACCCCCAAACCCCCCGGGGGCCTCACCCACGGCGGCGATGCCGAAGCTGACGGCGATGACCGGCTCCTTGGCCCAGAGCGAGCGCAGGGCGTTGGCCACACCTGGGGACCCAAAAACACCCCAAAACAACAGAAAAACATCCCAAAATCACCCAAAATCACCCCAAAAACAACAGAAAAACATCCCAAAATAACCCAAAACCACCCCAAAACAACAGAAAAACATCCCAAAATAACCCTAAAACACCCCAAAACCACCCCAAAACAACAAAAAACATCCCAAAATAACCCTAAATCACCCCAAAAACACCCCAAAACAACAAAAACATCCCAAAATAACCCTAAATCACCCCAAAACCACCCCAAAACAACAAAAAAACATCCCAAAATAACCCTAAATCACCCCAAAACACCCCAAAACAACAGAAAACATCCCAAAATAACCCTAAATCACCCCAAAAACACCCCAAAACAGAAAAACATCCCAAAATAACCCTAAAACACCCCAAAAACACCCCAAAACAACAGAAAAACATCCCAAAATAACCCTAAATCACCCCAAAAACACCCCAAAACAACAGAAAACATCCCAAAATAACGCTAAAACACCCCAAAACAACAGAAAACATCCCAAAATAACCCTAAAACACCCAAAAACAATAAAACACCCCAAAATACCCCTAAAACACCCAAAAACACCCAAAACCAACAAAAAACACCCCAAAATACCCCCAAAATAACAAAAACCACCCCAAAAACACCACAAAATACCCCCAAAACACCACCCTAAAATACTCCAATACCTCAAAAATAAAAAATATTAATACCCTAAAATACCCCTAAAACACCCCCCAAAACAACCAAAAGCACCCCAAAACCAACAAAAACCACCCCAAAACCAACAAAAAATACCCCTAAATACCCCATAGCAAAAATACCCAAAACCACCCCAACATACCCATAAAACACCCCAAAACCAACAAAAACACCCCAAATTACCCCCAAAACAACAAAAAACGCCTTCATATACCCGAAAAACACCCCAACGTACCCCAAAACACCCTAAAACACCCCAAAAACAAAAAACACCCCAAAATACGCAAAAAGCACCACAAAATACCCCAAAACACCCCAAAACCATCGAAAAATACCCCAAATTCCCGCCTGGAGCCCCCTAAAACAGCCCCAGGCTGCCACACACACCCAGACCCCCCAAACTCCCTCAGGACACCCCAATTCTCCCCAAACCCCTCAAATCCCCCCAAATCCCCACAGAACCCCCTCAGTTCCAACCCGGACCCCCAATTTTCCCCAATTTCCCCCAAAATCCCCTCAGGACCCCCCAATTTTCCCCAATTTCCCCCAAAATCCCCTCAGGACCCCCCAATTTTCCCCAATTTCCCCCAAAATCCCATCAGAACCCCCCAATTTTCCCCAATTTCCCCCAAAATCCCCTCAGGACCCCCCAATTTTCCCCAATTTCCCCCAAAATCCCCTCAGAACCCCCCAATTTTCCCCAATTTCCCCCAAAATCCCCTCAGGACCCCCCAATTTTCCCCAATTTCCCCCAAAATCCCCTCAGAACCCCCAATTTTCCCCAATTTCCCCCAAACTCCCCTCAGAACCCCCCAATTTTCCCCAATTTCCCCCAAAATCCCCTCAGAACCCCCAATTTTCCCCTCAGAATTTTCCCCAATTTCCCCAAAATCCCCTCAGAACCCCCAATTTTCCCCAATTTCCCCCAAAATCCCCTCAGGACCCCCCAATTTTCCCCAATTTTCCCCAAAATCCCCTCAGAACCCCCAATTTTCTCCCCTCCCCTCACTCACGTCCCGCCATCCTTTCCCCCACAAGGGCGTCCGCGCGCGGCGCTGGCGCGATGACGTCACGCCGTAGAAGAAAGAGGCGTGGTGCGCGTTTGGGTGACGTCATCGCGTAGCGGTGGGCGGGGCCTCGGCGGGAAACGAAAGGGAAAGTGGGGGAGGGGCGCGAGGAGAGCCAGGTAAATTGGGGGGGGGGGGGAGGGGAGAAACCCCCAAATTTTGAGGGGAAAGGGGGTCCCCAACGTGAGGGGGGAGGGGTAAAGGGTTAGAGGATCGCGGTTTGGGGGGTTTGGGGCTGGGGGAGGGGAATGCGGCGGGACTGCGGTTTGGGGGATCGGGGGGGGTCCCCAAAATGAGGAGGGACCCTGGTTTGGTGGGGAGAGGGTTCAGGGGGGTCCCGAATTTTGGGGGAGGGGGAATTGGGGAGAGTCTGATCCTGTGGGGGAGATCCAAATGTGGGAACGGGGGAGGGTAAACACGGGGTCCCCAATCTTCGCCCGCCCCCCAAAATTTTATTGGGGACCCCAAATCTGAAGCCTCTCCCCCCTCAGAGACCCCTCCCGCCATGGGGACTCTGCGCTGGCTGGACAGCGAGGGGCTGGACACGCTGGACCTGCTGGTGCCCGACTGGGACCCCCGAGGTACGAACCGGGGGGTCTGGGGGGGCTCCCCGGGGGTGTCCCCCCCCAAATTCTGACCCTCTGTGTCCCCCCCCAGGTCCCCAGGAGGAGCCCTGGGAAGCTCCGAGGCGCCGGGGGAGCTCCGGGGGCCGGGGGGCGCCCAAGCCTCGGGACGCCCCCACCCCCAAAAAGGCCAAAAGGAGGGCGGGGGGAACCCCCCAGAAACCCCGCGGGACCCCCAGAGCTCCCCCCCAAACTCAGAAAGGCACCCAGGTGTGCAGGGTGACCCCCAAAACCCCCCCAGCGACACCCCAAGTTCCTTCCCAGCCCCATCAGAGCGCCTGGGGGCCCCAACTGCCCCCCTGGGGCCAGCAGAGCCCCCCCTGCGACCCCTCCCAACCTCGGGCACCCAAACCCTGCCCTTGGGGACACCAGAGCCCCCTCAGGGACCCCCAAAACGCCTCCCAGGGCCGCCAGAGCCTGGAAAATGCCTCATGGCCCCCTTTGGTCCCCCTGAACCCCTACCAGGGCCACCAGAGCCCCCTCAGAGAGCCCCAGGGACACCAGAGTCCCCTCAGCGACCCCCAGGGACACTACAAACCCTTCAGTGACCCCCAGGGCCACCAAAGTCCCCTCAGCGACCCCCAGGGACACTACAAACCCTTCAGTGACCCCCAGGGCCACCAAAGTCCCCTCAGCGACCCCCAGGGACACTACAAACCCTTCAGTGACCCCCAGGGCCACCAGAGCCCTGTCACAGACCCGCAGGGCCACCAGAGCCCCCTCAGAGACCCCCAGGGCCATCATAAGCTTGTCACGGACCCCCAGGGCCACCTCAGCACCCTCCAGAGCCACTACAACCCTGTCAGAGACGCCCAGGGCCACCATAACCTTGTCACAGACCCCCAGGGCAACCAGAGCCCCCTCAGAGAGTCCCAGGGCCACCTCAGCACCCCACAGGGCCACCATAACCTTGTCACAGACCCCCAGGGCAAGCAGAGCCCCCCCAGAGACGCTCAGGGCCACCAGAGCCCCCTCAGCGACGCCCAAATCGCTGCCGCTCAGGGTTCCCCTCAGGATTGCCCTCAGGACCCCGCCGGGGCTGACCCGGATGCAGTTACTCTTTCCCGCCAGCTGCGGGCGCTGCTGCGCACGCGCCCCGCGGGGCTCTCGCTGTTCCAGCTGCGCGCCGCCTACAGCGCCGCCTACCGGCGCCCCCTGCCCATGGGCGGCGCCGCCTCCGCCCGACTGCGCCTGCGCCAGCTGCCGGGAGCGCCGCTGCGCCTGCGCGGTTGCGGCGTGCAGATGCGCGTGCTGCCCCCTGGCGGCGCGGAGGACTCGGAGGAGCCGGAGGATGTGGCCGGGGAGGGGATCCCGCGGGCGGCGTCGCCGAGTCGCGACAGGACCCCCCCGGCGACACCGAGGTGGGGTCGCCGGGCGGTGTGGTGACCGCGAAAGTGTCCCCAGGCTCTGTCAGCCCGCGTATCGCGACTCCCGCGGCGTCCCCAAGTCCTGTCACCACCCATATCGCGACATCCCGGGTGTCCCCACCCTCTGTCACCCCGCGCGTCGCGACTCCCGCGGTGTCCCCAAATCCTGTCACCCCTTGTATCGCGATCTCTACAGTGTCCCCAACCTCTGTCACCCCTTGTATCGTAACCCCCACGATGTCCCCAAATCCTATCACCCGCCGTATCGCGATCTCTACAGTGTCCCCACCCTCTGTCACCCCTCGTGTCGCGACCCCTCCGACGTCCCCACCTCGTGTCACCCGCCCTGTCGCGACCACCACCGTGTCCCCACCCTCTGTCACTTCCGATATCGCGACCCCCGAGCTGTGGGGGTTGTTCCGGACGTCCCCAAATCCTGTCACCTCCCGTGTCGCGACCCCCCCGGTGTCCCCACCCTCTGTCACCCCCATATCGCGACATCCTGCGTGTCCCCACCCTCTGTCCCCCTTATCGCGACCCTGTCCCCACCCTCTGTCCCCCCCTATATCGACATCCCGGGTGTCCCCACCTTCTGTCACCCCCTATATCGCGACATCCCGCATGTCCCCACCCTCTGTCATCCCCCCTTTGACCGAGTCCCGCCCCCCAAAAGATTTCTGCACTCTCCTCTAGGGGGCGCTCCCCCAAAATTGGGAGATTTTACCCAAATTTGGGGCGTTTTGAGCCCAAAAATTTCCGTTAAAAGATGAAATTTTACCCCCCAAAAAAGGAGCAATGAACAATCAAAGAGTCTCGGCTCATTAATCCTCATTAAGGTGGTTAATTAATGGTGGGGTTTAATCACCTGGGGGCGGGGCCGGGTTTTTTTGGGGGGTTCCGTGGGAATTTGGGGGGTCCTGGCTGTGGGGGAGGGGCTCCGGGGGGCGGGGCCTGTGGAGAGAAGGGGGGGAGGGGTCAAGGAAGGGCCCAAAAAAACCCAAAAATCCTCCTGGGACCCCCAAAAACCCCCAAAATCCTCCTGGGACCCCCAAAATCCTCCTGGGACCCCCAAAAACCCTCCCAGATCCCCAAAATCCTCCTGGGACCCCCCTCCTGGGATCCCAAAATCCTCCTGGGACCCCCAAAATCCCCTGGGACCTCCTGGGACCCCCAAAAACCCTCCCAGATCCCCAAAATCCTCCTGGGACCCCCAAACCCCCAAAATCCTCCTGGGACCCCCAAAATTACCCTGGGACCCCCCAAAAACCCTCCCAGACTCTCCCAAAACCCCCCCAGACCCCACAAAATCCTCCTGGGAGCCCCCAAAAACCCTCCCAGACCCCCAAATCCTCCTGGGATCCCCCAAAATTTCACTCAACTCCCCCCAAACCCAATCAAAATCCCCCCCAAATCCACTCAAAATTCTCCAGAATCCACTCAAATCCCCACAAACCCCCAAAATCCACTCTAAACCCCCCCAAAACTCCCCCCAAAATCCCCTCCAGCCCCCCCAAATCCACTCAAATCCCCCCAAAATCCCCTCCAGCCCCCCCAAAACCTCCCAAAATTGACTCAAACCCCCAAAATCCCCTCCAGCCCCCCCAAAACCTCCCAAAATTGACTCAAACCCCCCAAAATCCCCTCCAGCCCCCCCCAAACCCCCCGTACCTGTTTTTGGGGGGGGGCTCAGAGCAGCAGCAGCGCCCCCAGCCCCAGCAGGAGCCCCCCAAATTTGGGGGGTCCAGGTGAGATTTGGGGGGCGGCCGAGGGGGCCCCCCGATAACAGGGGGGGGGCTGCGGGGCCGGGGGGGGCTCCTGGGTCCAGGCCAGCTCTGGGGGGGGGACACGGCGGGGTCAGGGGGGATTTTGGGGGTTCAGAGGGGATTTGGGGTGGGTTTGGGGTCCCACAGTCAGATTTGGGGTTTTTTTGGGGTGGTGTGGGAGGGGTCAGGGGGGATTTTGGGGTTCAGAGGGGATTTGGGGTGGGTTTGGGGTCCCACAGTCAGATTTGGGGTTTTTTTGGGGTGGTGTGGGAGGG
>JAREIS010003168.1:0-34042 GCA_030060385.1 Muscicapa striata striata | reverse complement strand
GGCGTGCATGGCAGCTCGTCAGTACCATGCATTCACAAGGGCAGCACTCAAGGGAGGCTGCAGTACTGGCTGTTCATAGGGCAGCCTCTCAGGCGGGCTCAGTACTGACTGTGTCACAAGAAGGCAGTACTGCTCAGGAGGAAGAGCTGCTGTTCCTTTGGTCTCCACAAGGGCAGCACTGATCTGGTGGAGATTGCAGTACTGCAGTGTCCACAAGGGGCAGCACTGCTCACGCCAAGGGGTTGCTGTATCATACTGTGTCTACAAGTGGTCAGAACTGCTCGGGAAGGTGGGGGCTGTAGTAAGGGCTGTTTCCACAAGGAGGCAGCACTGCTCAAGGATGGGGGCAGCAGTATCATCCTGTGTCACAGGGACAGCACTGCTTGGAGTGGGGGGGCTGCAGTACTGGGTTCTGTCAACAGGAAGCAGTACCGCGAGTGGGGAGAGGCTGCAGTATCATGCTGAGTACACAAGTGTTCAGAACTGCTCGTAAAGGGAGTGGGCTGTACTGGGTTGTGTCCACAAGGGGCAGCACTTTCCAGAAGGGCAGTGTTGCACTATCAGGCTGGAGTCCAGAAGGGGGCAGCAATGCTCAGGAGTGGGGTGCTGCAGTACCAGGCTGTGTCCACATGGGGCAGCACTCTCCCGGGGGAGGGAGGTGCTGCAGTACTGAGTTTTGTTTACAAGAGGGCAGGACAGCTCTGGGGTGTGGGGTCTACAGTACTGGCTTGTGTCCACAAGGGAGCAGCACTGTTTGTGGAAGGGCCGTGCAATACCATGCTCTGTCCATAAGGGGACAGGACTGCTCAGAGGAGGGAAGCTGCAGTACAGGATTGTGTACACCAAAGGGCAGCATTACTCCAAGCGGGGAGCTACAGTACCATGCTGTGTCCACAGAAGGGAGCTGGCACTACTTGGGGTGGGGAGGGGCTGCAGTACCAGCTGTGTTCACAAGAGGCCAGCGCTGTTTGGAAGAAGACTGCACTACGGGTTGTGTCCACAAGGGGTCAGCACTACTCGGAAGGAGGGGCTGCAGTACTGGGCTGCTCACAAGGGGAAGAACTGCTGGGGTGGACTTCAGCACCTGTCTTGTCCACAAGGGGGCAGCACTGCTCGGGAGGGACAGCTGCAGTACCAGGTTGTGTCCAAAGGCAGTCAGGGGGGCTGCAGTCACTGGCCCGAATTGGCATGCTGGGAGGAGGCTGCAGTATTTGGTTTTATCCAAAAAGAGCAGCACTGCTGGGAGTGGCGGAGGGCAGCAGCCTCCTGACCTCCAAGTGCCTCCTGGACCCCCAAGAAGCTCCCCGGTGCCTAATCTTTTGTCATTGTTCCTTAGCATCCTCCAACTGCCCACCCAGCTCCCCCAAGTGTCCTCCAGACACTCAAGTTCTTTCTAAATTCCTCCACAGGCCCAAAACTGCCCCTGAAATGTCCCAGTGACCCCAAAGTGGCCCTTTTACCCTGTCTGAGAAAAGGATTAAAAATATACTGAAGGACTATAAAGAGGACTAATAAACACAAAGTGGGAGAAATGAATAGCCAATATTGGTCAAAAAAAAAAAAAAAAAAATGTATCAGTTTTTGCATAAATATAAAAATAAGATATAAAAATATAGAATAATATTATTACAAAAAAAGAAAACTATTACTATAATTGTATAGTATAATTGTAGAACTCTTTCTCCCCAATGGATTGAAGATGCGTCCATTGCCTGAAGACCACGAGGATGTGTCCCATCTGTTGGTAGCTATATCCCTATTCTCTCTCCCCTCTTTTACTTTGTTTCCTTTACCTCTTTCTCTCTCTCTTCCTCTATCACAGAGCTGAATTGTTGGCACGCAATAAACTGCATTGCTTGCTGCTGAATAAAACTTGAGTCTCTCTGCTTTTTGTCTTTTGTACCCTCAGGTCGAATGAAGCATCACGACTCCACTCAAGTTGAGTGGATCGTGACACCTCCTTCTAGTTAAAGCATCCTCCTGTATTTTTACCCTTAACTCTTTCATTTTAATTCTCCCTGTTTCAGTGCCACAATGGCTCCTTGGTTCTACAGGCCGCAGTGTTTATGTACTCCAATGAGCTGGATGAGATCAATGTCCTGACCCATGAGCTTGAAATCATCACAGAGTGGTTGGTGTGATCAGCCCTGATTGTACAATAAGTCCAACTGGGGGGGGAACCCAAAAGCCCAGAAAAGAAAAAGAAAATGGTTAAACAAAGCAGATGAAATCCTCCAGATGTTCAATGGGAGTATTAGAAGAAGGATGTAGGTTTGATAACAGGAGCTAGAAATAAGAGTTTTTGACCTTGGAATGGGCCAAATTGCGATGATTCCAGGCATTGGACACTGAAATAAGGTTTGTTGTGGGAACATATGCTTAGTTACATAACCCAAAGCTTAGTGCTCGTGCATGAGACACCCTAAGTACTAGTAGGGCATGCCAACATAACATAGTGACATAGATTTTAGGAATAGAAACAAGGAGGAGCTTTCCAGAACATTCTGTATTAATATGTATTAACATACAGTATGTAAGTAGGATTTTTATTTTGATTGCTTTGGTATGGAAGGAAGGGGGAGCCCCTACCTGTACCCCCAGTCAGTGTACCCCTGGTCAGTTTTGCTTATGCTTTATTCAAACCTCAATTATACTAAATTACTCACTGTCAAATTTTGTACATACTGAAATATATGTATTTGATATACTTTGATTGTATCCATTTATATACAATTGCTGCTATTAAAAAAATTGCTGCTAAACTTAACCTTGTTGTTTGATAAATTGGACAAATAGAACACCATTGGTGAATAGCTATTTTTAGAGATGGTAAACTGACTGATGTGTTTCTGTACGTTATCAGTATGAAAGAAAAGAAGTTGTGGGGGGAAGAGTAGTGTTCTGAAAGTTTTATTCTGAGGTGGTTTTTTTCTCGTACTTTCCTTGTACCCTTTAAAGTTTGAGCCTGATTTGCCTTCCTGCTAATCCTATCTCACAGCAGTAAATGAGTCCATAATTCTAGTGGATGCACTGGCAATTTGGCCAAGGCTAAATCCACAACAAACTTAAAATTGAACTCTTCTTTCTTGAGCTCTTCAGTTTGGGAATTCAGTGACAAAGGCTCATAAACATTTCTTCAAAACACTCAAACAATAAATGCCCCAGGAATAATTTAAATTTTCAATTCTTCTCTGGTTAATTAGGTAGATTTCAGAAGTGTAAACAAAGTGAATGTACTGCATATTATATTGAAAGCATTGCAGAGAGAAGTGTTTTGTCCTGATAAGTTTTCTTTTGCATATTTATAGATTGATACCAGCAATGTCCAATTGATATTGACCCCCTGCACCTTCTCATGCAGTCTGAATAAATATGAAAATCAAGACCCTTCATGGCTGACAATCAATCACACTTTGTCTCCACACCCATCCCCAACATTTCCGTCATCCAACCCCTGGGACTCCAATGGATAAGGAATGTTGTGGCTAGCAGGACCTTCTCTTTGTCCCCACCTGTCATCTCTGCCTCCAGTTCTGTGCTCTGATTGAGGCTTGGGGACACTTTCTCACTCGTGTTCCTCCCTGGGACCCATTAAAACTTCAAGAAACTTTGGAGTTTGATTCTCACTTGGAGTTCTTGAGAGGTTTCCTAACAAACCACTGCTGTGCCTTGATTTCCCTCTGGTCTTGTACAATTCAATTGGAAGATTTCCTATGATAGTTATGGAGGAATATTTCAAAGAGCTTCTGAGAAATACGGATTCCCATTTTAAAGGATGTATTTTATTCCTGTTCTCTTTGGAGCAGAGGTGACTGCAGCATTCAGTGATAGATATTGATCCAGGGTCTCTCCTCAGGTCTGGCCTGCTCAGAGAAGCTGTGCCTTGAGGTCTGACCCCATGTGGACAACCTTGCTCCACATTCCCCAACCCCATCCTGTCTGTCCTCATTCACCTGGGACCTGCTTTGCTTGGACAGAGCTGCTGCACTCAGGGAAAGAGAAGCTTTTATTTTTTTTTCTTAAAACAATAGAAAACTCCTAATTTTCTCCACTGAAAACAGACACATCCCTCAGGTGTGTGCCAGCCCAAGGTGCCACCAAGGAGGTTCAGCGCCGGGGATCAGTGCTTTGGGGGTGGTGCCTGGAGTCGGCGCCATCTTTCCTTTGTGCCTCTAACTCCCATCATGCCCTGCGGCCCGATGGAGCCCCATTTCAGATGGGACTACAACGCCCATCATGCCCTGCGCTCCACAGAACCCCTGGTATCCCCCCATATGTCCCATAAATGTCCCCCAGACCCTCCAGGATCCGTTAGTGCCCCATCAGCGCTCATTCAGGAACCCTTCAAAATGTCTCTGGATCACCTGAATGCTCCCAACCCCACAGATGCCCGTTACAGCCACTTCTGGCAATTCATCTCCTGCCATCCCCCGCGAGCTCAAAGCACCTCATAACCCAGTCAGTCACCTAAAATTCCTGCCGTGCCCCGTGCCCTAAAGAGCCCAGTTAGAGCTCCCCAAGATCCCTCCAAGCTCTCCCGAACTGTATACATTCCCCATTGAGGACCTCAAGTTGCTGTTCAGAGGCAAAAGTGTCCCTGAAGTGCCCTCCCGGACCCCAAACTCTCCGCAAGAGGCACTTCCGGGGCTTCAGCACCCATGATGCTCCACGGTTCAGGTAAAACGCCATTCCAGCTGAGACTTCATCCCCCATCATGCCCTGCGCCTCACACAGAGACATTGTAGCTGTGCCTAGAGCTCCCATGATGCTCAGCCAACACTTTAAACAGTATAATACCTGTGCCTACAACTCCCATCATCCCCTGGGCCCCACAGAGCCCCATTAGAGACCCCCAAGTGCCCGCCCAGGCCCCAAAGGGTCCCAGATTCCCCTCCTTGACCTGCAAGGGCACCCCTAGACACCGAAGTACCACTCTGAAGCTGAGACTTCCTTCTAAATTCTTTCTCCAGACCCAAAACTGCCCTGAATGTGCCCCAGAAATGTCTCCCTGGACCCTGAAGTTCCCACCTTGACCCTGTCTGAAAAAAAGTTGACAATAAAGATGATAAAATGATTACAAATATTACGATTTATCTTAAATAGGGAGAAATAAATAACCAATAGAGCTTAATTATTAATTAAGGGAACTGTGTTATTTAGAAACAATGACCAATAATTCGTTTGGTTGCTCATAATATAAAGATTATTAATATAATTATAAAAATTAGGTTAAAATTGATTGAATAGTAAAAAAATATAATATTGTTATTTAATAACATTTTTATTATAACGAGAAGTTTATGAGGTTTTTTTATATTTTTGGTTGTCAGTCCCAGGTGGGAGGTATCATGAGTTGGTGAGGTTTGGGGCGAGGAGCAGGCTGTCCGAACAGGGTCAGCCCTTATGGGTCTCATTCTTCAACATGCCCAGAGCTCCTAAGGAGACATTCAGCATCAAGAGCACCTGCAGAATGCTTCTATCAGTTTCTCTTAACTGAAAAGTAGAAAAACATTCCCTTGAGGAAAATATAATCATGAGATGCACTTTGAAATGTTTCTCCTTAACAGAACTCCAAGCTGACCCCCAGGCAGCTGCACAAGCCCTGGAGACTTGAAGACAATGGAAGGAAGACAAAGAGCTCCTGAGGGCTTTCTGTATTTTAAGGGGACTCAGGGTGGATTTGGGACTGAGTTCAGGACCCCCAGCCACTGAGAGAAGGTTGAAGAAGCTGCTCAAGGACTCAGAAGCAAAGCTCCAAGTCCCTTGGAGCATCAGTGGCCTCACTGAGGGCAGGGACTGCTAAAGGCTCCCCAGGCACTGGTGAGAGCAGATCCTTGAGGCCAGGACTGCAGGAGCCAAAGGCTGTGAGCAGGGAACTGCAATGCTGAGTAAGGCCTGGGCTGGTTGGAGGCAGCAGAAAGGCCAAGGGCTGAGCCCAAGCCTGGCACAGCAGGGCCTGTCCCTCCCGGGTGGCTCGGGGCTGTTCCTGGGGCAGTGGGATGTGAGGAGCAACAAGGACAAATGGAATCAACCTGCAAGCCCTGCCAGCCTGCTCAGGGAGGGCCGAGGCAAAAGCAAAGTGCAGCCCCTGCAAGGAAAGTTCCTTCTGTGGGGCCTGCAGAGGCCCTGCCCAGCCCAGGGCACAAAGGCCTGGGTGCCTCTGGCCCTGCCAGCCCTGCCCAGCCCTTGGCCATCTCTCCTGCAGGCTGTGCCCCTGTGCGTGCTGCTCCTCTGCCCTGGCCGGCTGCACACGCCCATCTCGCTGTCCCCCCAGCATTTCTCAGCCCAGCATTGCTGTGCCCTCCCTGGGCTCCCTGCACCCAGCACTGCCGGCTCCTGGCACACAGAGCCATGGCATGGCCCAGCCTCACGCTGGGACACCTCGGCCACCAACATTCTGCCCTGGGAGGGACTTGTCTGTTTCCTCACCTCCAGGCTGAACCTTCCAAGCTGCACTTTGGGGAGGTTTCCTTCTCTTCACATTCTCCCAAGGAAAGCTCTGTCTCCTGCTGTTCACAAACAGAGAAGGGCTGGTGGGAGTTGTGGTGGTCAGAGTTTATTTGGGGTAAAGTGGCCATGAAATAATTGAGTTTTTAAATATTCTGTGAAAGAACAAAGGGCATCAACAAAACTTCTTTACTGGAGCTGCAGAGAGAAGACTTTGGCCTATTCAGGATGCAGATTTGTAGAGTATGAAATCAGGTACTGGTTTTCTTACAGGAAACAATGTTTTAAAACTAAGGATTCCAGACAGGATGGACACACTTCAAGAAAGAAGTCTTAAAGGCAGAAGAGCAGATTGTCCCTCTGTGCCAAAAATTGAGCAGTGAGCTAGCAAGGAGAATTACTGGCCTGGCTGAGCATGGAGCTTTTTCCAGGAAATCAGGGAAAAAAAGGAGGCTGCATCACTTTTGGACAGAGAAGCAGGCAACTCAGGAAATGTTTAAGGATGTTGTTATGTCATGCAGAAACAAAATTAGAGAAGTGAAGGCTCAGCAGGGACTTAATCTGACCATTTCTGTGAAGGACAACAAAAATTATATAATAAAGAAAATAATGGAAAAAGGAGGGACAAGGAGAACCTCAATTCCTTATTGGATGTGGGGGGGATATTTTAAATAAAGATGAGGAAAAGGCTGAAATACTTAACCCCTTCTTTGCCTCAGTTTTCAAAAAAAGGACAGGTTGTCCTCAGGATAAGTGTTCTCCTGAGCTGGTAGATGGGGACAGGGAGCAGAACAGACTCCCTGTAATCCAGGAGGAAACAGCTGGTGACCTGAGGAGACACTCAGATGCTCACAGGTGTCTCTAGGACCAGATAGGATCCATCCTAGGGGAGTGAGGGAGCTGCTGGATGAGCTCCCCAAGCTGCTCTCCATCATTTCTCATCAGTCCTGGCTCACCAGGGAGGTCCCAGAGGACTGGAGGTGCCAATGTGAGCCCAAGAAGGGCTGGAAGGAGGATCTGGGGAACTCCAGGCCAGTCAGCCTGACTTCAGTGCCCAGCAAGGTGATGGAACAAATCACCTTGAGTGCCATCACAGGGCACCTGCAGGATGGGTGAGGGATCAGAGCCAGCCAGCGTGGATTTCAATATCTGCATTGATGATCTGGATGAGGGCATTGAGTGCACCATCAGCAAATGTGCAAATGACACCAATCTGGGTGTGAGTGTGGATCTGTTGGAGGGTAGGAGGGCTCTGCAAAGGGACCTGGACAGACTGGATCCAGTGTCCAAATCCAGCAAGGTGAGGCTTAACAAGACCAAGTGTTGGGTCCTGCACTTTGGCCACAACACTCCCTGCAGCACTGTGCCCAGGCAGAAAGCTGAGGGCAGTGATGGACAGCAGGCTGGACATGAGCCAGCAGTGTGCCCAGGTGGCCAAGAAAGCCAATAGCACCTTGCCTGGATCAGGAACGGTGTGGCCAGCAGGAGCAGGGCAGTGATTCTTCCCCTGTACTTAATATTGCTGAGGGCAGACCTCATGTGCTTTGTTCACATGTGCTGTGTGCCCCTCAATTTAGGAAGGACATGGAGGGGCTGGAGGGTGTCCAGAGAAGGGCAGCAAGGCTGGTGAGGGGTCTGGAACACAAGTTAATTTAGGAGTGGCTAAGAGCACTGTGGTTGTTTATCCTGAAGAGGAGGCTCAGGGTAGACGTCATCACTCCCTACAACTCCCTGACAGGAGGTTGCTGCCAAATGGGGGTTGGGCTCTTTTCCAAGGGAACAGGGACAGGACAAGAGGACACAGCCTTAAGATGCACCAGGGAAGGTTTTGGCTGGGCATTAGGAAATATTCTTCACAGAAAGCGTGATTTGGAATGGGCTGCCCAGGGAGGTTCTGGGGTTCCCATCTTTGGAGGTATTTAAGGAAAGACTGGATGAGACATTGAGTGCCATGGTTTGGGTGACAAGGTGGTGTTGGGTCACAGGTTGTACTTGATGCTCTCAAAGGTCATTTCCAGCCTGGCTGATTCTGTGATGATTGTGACACTGCATGGCCCCAGAGAAGAGAGGTTCCATTGTGACACTCTGGGGCAAAACAGAACCAAGGTCCATTAACGACTCTGGGTCATCATGGAACCAGGGAGCCCACAGTGACACAGTGGGCTCTGTTAAACCATGGGGCCATTGTTACACTGCAGGGACTCATGGAGCTAAGGGAACAATTTTGAAACCTAAGTGCCCTCTGTAGCTATGGGGCCACTGTGATGCTGCAGGGCCTCATGTACTTAGACACTACTGTGATACCAACACTGCAGCGTGTCATGGAACCAAGAATCCATTGTGACATCGCAGGATCTTGTGTCACCAGGGCTCCATTGTGACACTGTGCAAACAAGGAGTCCATTGTGGCACTCTGGACCCTTATGGAATTTGGGAGGCCCTGTGACTCCATGGGGCTTCATGAAATCGAGAAGACTGTGGAGACACTTTTTGGCCTCGTTGAAAGACAGTGTCTATTGTGACACTGTGAAACCTTGTGTAAAAAAAAGAGCCATAGTGACACTGCAGGCCCATCCCAAGTGTCCCTGAGCACAGAAACAGCCCCATGTGCTGGGACGCATGGAAAGGGGGGGGTGGTGGCCCATCCCCCATGGAGGCCACATGGAACGCACATGCTCTTTAGGACAAAGGGAGCAGGGGTCTTCTCTGGGAGCCTCCCCTGAGGCTGCGGGGACCAATCAGAGACCTGGGTTAGTGATTTACAGCCCAGGAAACCAATTAGAACGCTGTTTCGCTTTTACGAATCACAGGAAAGAAGTTAGTTTTGGGTCTTTTGCTTTGTGTTGGGGCAGGGGAGAGGAGCTGGCAGGGGCTCCGGGTCCCAGCATGGGGCCCGGCCCGGGCTGAGCTCTGGGAGGAGGAAGGGCCCAGCCCCGGGATGACTCCCGGCCCGGGAAGGCCCCGGGGTGGACTCGGCTCTGGCCCGGGGCCCCCCGGCCCCGGCACGGGCAGCCCGGCACGGGAAGGCCCCGGGCTGCCTGGACCTGGGGGGGAGCCCGCCCGGAGTGGCTTCGGCCCCAGACCCATGGCTCGGCTGGGGAGCCCGGCTCGGCTCGCCGCTCGGCTCAGCCCTTGGCCTGCCCGGCCTCCAGGCCTCGGCCTCGCACAGCGGCACAAAGAAGTCCAGCCATTTCATCATCTCGTGTGGCTGCGTCTTTTCCAGCATGGCTTCAGCCTGGATCTTTACCGTTTGGATACAAGTTTAACTTTTGGTGCCTGAATGAGACTTTGGATTTTCTGAGCTCCCCAGAACGGAAAGCATGAAGCAAGAGGAATTACAGAAGTCAGTAGAAGGAAAGCCAGAGTTATAGAAGGAGAGATGGAGGAGTCACCACTGATAAGTAGCTTAAAACCTTTTTTTTGTGGGCTTTAGAGGATCGTGACTTTACTTAAAATTCCTTTAAACTGTAGAATATACTTAGGGAGGTTAAAAGTGCCTGAGAAGAAAACCTTTTTTGCCTTGAGAAATAGGCCTCGGGAAATGAAGCTCTCTGTCTTTGGGACTGGTATTGGACAGAGACATTTAAGTGAAGAGTGAGATGAAAAGTCTTTTTGTGTTTCTCAGCTGCATGCCTTTAAAATGACACCCCATGTGTTTTTCAGCAACCCATATACAGCTCTGGAAGGACTGTGAAAATGGGAGGAAAAATCATAATTTGTAGTTTCCGGGTGGATGTGAGTTATGAGGGTAGGACACCCTCTAAGCCTAAACAAAAAGAAGAGACTTCTCTCTCTTGAGTGAACTGAAATGATTATTTAAGTGAATAACTGACCAAAGTGTTTTTCTGTATGTTGCTGGTATGAGGAAAGGGGGAGGAGGGAATAATCTGGAAATCTCATTCTGAATTGATTTGTGTGGTTTAATAAATTTCTTGTTCCCTTTTAAGCTTCCCCAGCACAGCTCAGCACGGGGGGACCCCTCACCCTGGGCTCAGGGGCTCTCCAGCCCCGCACATTTGCACTTCCCGCCTGCAGCACCAGCACGGGAGGCCCCACTGAGCCTGCACTGAAGGCAACGCAGCAGCAGCCAGGGCTCCACAGCGGGGGAAGCCCCTGGGCCTGCCCACACATCCTCTGCTCAAATCCTCTGCCTGGCCACCCTCCTTTGGCATCTCCAGCCACTGGGGCCAATCCTTGCTGCCACTGCTGCAGCTTGGCTGCTTTCTGTGCCTGCACTGCCACAGCTGCTGGGGAACACAACGGCACAATTCCACTCTGGCTCTCAATTACACTCACACACTGACCTGGCTGGGATTCAGATTGTTGGAAAATACACCAATTTTAATTTTTTAAAAATCTCTTTCTTTGCTCAGGCTTGGTTTGCCTTTGTGTTGGGGAAAGGAATTTTAAAGGCTTTTTTTAAGGGATGTTTCACCACTCAACAGAGATGAGTTTAACATCTCAACAGACTGGGAATGGCCCAAAAGATACCCACAAAGATAACGACCATTAACAAAACATCATCTGTCATCAGCAAACATCAAGGAACATCCTCCCCAGGCACCGCCCTTGGGAACAGTTGGAGACACCTGGACAGGAAAAGGCTGAGAAGGAAAATCAGGAGTGGGACCTAATTAACGTCAGAGGAGGAGAAATCCAGGTGGGATAGGAAACCACTTCGTGAGAACTACACAACTGGGAAGCAATGAACATTAAACCAATGGATTTCAATGGGTTCAGACTGTATCAAATTTAGGAAAACCTAGTAAAACTCACATGTCATTGAATGATTTTCTCTACACACCCAGGCTATATGTGCATGAAATAATTTCTGTTGCACAGCCTGGACAGAATCAAGTAATGCCTTGACTCTCTAACAGTAAAGATATTGTTGGAGAGTTTTGGTTTTTCCCACAGTTTCAGTGACAAGACTACACCATTAGAATAATTTTTCCTAATACTCCTACTTTTATATTGTCAGTTAGGTTTGGGCCTGGGGTGTAAGAATCAATTTTTACTCCTAGGAAAAGAATTAAAAAAAAAAATCATTATTCCATTGCACTCTTTTTTGTGCATGTGTTTGAGTGGCTGTTACAGATTGCAAAATCTTGGTATCAATTTTAGGGTGTTCACATTTAGGTTGCAATAGTAAAGCTAGAAGATTTTTAAAGGTGACCCTTTAATGCATAAACAGTTAATAGAATACTAAAAAAATAATAAAAAACAAAACAAAACAAAAAAAACAAAAACAAACTCTGACTTTTGTGGGGGCCACATGTGAGTCATTCAACGGCAGCTCTGGAAGAGAACCAGGGATTTCCAGATAGCCAGGAGAGGAGCTTTAGAAATGTAAGCTAACACTGCTGGGCCAAAGTGTGGACAATGTACCAGGGTCTTCTTGGCTCGGGGAGGAATTGGGCTGATTCCCTCTGGCCCTCACCCCAAGCTCTGCCTGCTTGCACAGATGGAATTTGCACAGCTAAAGGCAGAGCCCATAGTGAGGATATCTGACTGCAACAGAAATTGGTTAAGCTGCAAAGGGAAACAGCAAATGGAGAATGTTGTGAAATTTTACCTAAAAAAGGTGGGGGGGAATCTTCCCTTTCTCCACTCCAACATGTGCTGTCACTGTGTAGGTTATTAATACACTGGGTGTATTAGAGCACTGGGGTGTTTCTGCTGCCACAAGTTCAGAGAAATCAGTTGGGAATCCAAATATTTCATGATTTAATTAGAGAAAAATGGTCTGGAGCCACTAGCTGGAGGGAATGACCAAAAGTAGGAAAAAGATGATTGATCACCAGAACAAATCCTACAACACCATGGACCAGTCCCTGGGAACCCAAATGGATTCATATCAGGAGATAAAGAATCCATCCATAATTTGAGTGGTATAATTATGTTAAATACTAAACATTATTATCATTATTACTATTATGATTAATATTCATACTATTATTATTGTTATAATGTACTAAAGAATATCTTATCAGTCCTTGAAATAATAACCAACCAGACAGCTACAGCTTCTGACCTTCCTGCTGACCAATCCACTGAAATGAAGAAAGAGACATTTTACCATGGGACGGGATCAGATTATCTATTAACAGAAAGAGGAGGAGTTTGTGGAAAATTAAGTGACTCAAACTGTTGTTTGCAAATACATGATAACTGAAAAGTGGTAAAACAGATAGAAAAGGAAAGAGTAAAGTAACCCATGTACCAGTCCAAACAGGGGAAGGATGGGAATGGGAGATAGTTTTTGTGGTTCCCTGGCAGACCATGGCTTAAAAGAATGGTGTTCCTCCTGTGATGTGCTGTAGCAACTCTCATCTTTTTGCTGTCTTACTGTCGTGACTATCTTATGTTGCTATACAGGATGTGACCAAAAGTATGTATTGTATCACCAACTGTTGAATCCAGGTGGTGCAGTGTTCCTTATCTCCGTGGGAGGTAGTATCAGCTAATGGGCCATCTTTTAAAAAACAGGTGGGGCAGTCATCTTTATCTTTTCCACAACCCATCCTTCCTCCATGGATATATCATCTGTTAATGGGCCATTGAGTCCCACTGCATGGCTGATAAAACTACATCATCCCATTGGGAGATGCTCCAGCCAGGGGGAGGAGCCAAGCCTTTCCTACCTGGATAAAATCTGAGATATGGAATACCAATGCAGCTTTTTTCCACTGGATTCCAGAGGAAAACCATACCATTCCACCTTTGGAGGAAAACTGCATCCTTCTACATTACCACAGCTTCAACAGAACCACATCCAGCACTCTAGGAGGACTGCAGCCACCATTGAATTGGACTGCTACCAACACCCTGACTGACGGGGCATCAGGTATTCTGACTCGGTGAGTGTTATGAGTTTGTTCTTTGTAATAATGTATTTCTATTTTTATTTTCCTAGTAAAGAACTCTTATTCCTATCCCATATCTTTTCTGTAAAGCCCCTTAATCTCAAAATTACAATAATTTGGAGGGAGAAGGTTTACATTCTCCATGTCAAAGAGAGGCTCCTGCATTTCTTAGCAGACACTTGTCTTTAAAACTAAGACAGGAAGATTTTGGGTCTGAATTTTGGTGTTTGGGAGGTTCTTACAGACACAAGATGGCCAATGAATTCCTGAGATGAACTTGGGAAAGGAGCAACTCCCAGTCACTGAAGCTCTCTTCTTTTTTTCCCCACCAAACAGGATTTTTCATTCCCAAGGCTTGAGAGGATTGAGGAGGAGGAAATGCCCCAGAGATCCTGCAGGAAGAGGGGCTGCAAACCCAGCCCAGGGAGCTGTGGGGAGGAAAGACCCTCCCTGAGCCAGGAAGGCGGCTGGAGATCCAGGCAGAGCTCAGAGCTGGTGGAGAAGCCTCATGGAGGGGAGAAGCCCCACAAGTGCTTGGAATGTGGGAAGGGTTTCAGCTGCAGCTCCAAGCTGATCCGGCACCAGATGATCCACACTGGGGAGAAGCCCTACGAGTGTGGGAAATGCGGGAAGGGATTCAGAGACAGCTTCTGCCTGCTCCGGCACCAGGTGGTCCACACAGGGGAACAGCCCTACACCTGCTTGGAATGTAGGAAGAGCTTTGGGGACAGCTCCACCCTGAGAAGACACCAGCGTATCCACACTGGGGAGCGGCCCTATGAGTGTCCTGTGTGTGGGAAGAGGTTTCAGACCAGCTCCAATCTCCTCCTACATGAGAGGATTCACACGGAGGAGAGGCCCTTCTGCTGCCCCGACTGCGGGAAAGGATTCAAGCAAAATGGCAACCTCACTGTCCACCAGCGCATCCACACTGGGGAGCGGCCCTACGAGTGTCCTGAGTGTGGGAAGAGCTTCTCACAGAGCTCAGACTTGACCCGACACCAACAGAGGCTCCACTAAGGGAAGCCCTGTGAGTGCCCCGAGTGTGGGAAGAGCTTCGTGCTCTGCTCCAGCTCCATCCCCCATGGGAGGATCGGTGTTGGATGATCCCCAGTGACCCCCGTTGGGCAGAGCCCTGGTGATCCGTGGTCCTGCTGATCCCTGTTGGGTGGGGGGAAGGGGTTGTAGAGATTTCTTTCCCTTCTCCTTGTCCTGCTGTGATTTGGTTGACAATAAATTCCCTCCCTGTGCCCAGGCTGGGTCTGTTGTTCCCTTTCGGTGCTCGGGGCGGGATCTCTCCTGTTCCTTCTCTCCACTCCCGGGCCTCTCCTCAGCCAATCAGACAATGCCATGGAGAAGATTCAGCCAATCAGAGAGAGCAGCTCTGATGACTCACCGGTTGCTGGGCAGACCCGCAGCACCCAGTGTTCCCCACCTGGACCCCGCCCTCCCCGCCCAATCACGATCCCCCCGCGGGGTCCCCCCAAGTCCCTCCCCAGTCCCGCCCACAATAAACGGGACTGGGCCTAACTGGGAAACTTTATTGGGAACACTGGGAGCAGGCGGGCGGGGGCGGAATGGGGCTGGGGGACACACACACCCTCTCCCAAAATCAGCACAGGGACAGAGAGGGGGGTCCTGGCTGGGTTTAAGACCACGGGGAGGGGCTGCAGCCACTGCTGATTCAGGAGTTCTCTGGGCAGAGTCCCGTTCCCTCCCTCCTCTGCCCGGCGGTGCAGGGAGAAGGGGATGGGGTTCCTGTCAGTTCGTGCCACTGCTTCCCCCTCAGGGACAGGAATCCTTGCCCTGCTCCAGGCCGTGGGGTCCCTTCCATGGGGTCAGTCTGTCCCCCTGTCCAGCGGGGTCCCTCCCCACCTCGTGCGTCACTCCTCGGCCCGGCCCTGAGGCGCGGGGGCAGTCGCGGGCAGCCGCGCTCCGGCCCCGTCAGCGGCAGCGCCGGTTCGTGCTGGGCAGGAGTGGCAGGAGGAGCCGGGCGGCGGCGGGGCTCGATCCGTCAGGAGGAAGAAGAGGGAAGAAGATGGAGGGGCTGGGGCCGCCTGCGGTGTCCGATCCCTGGGGAGTAGCGGGAGGCCTCGGGAGCGCGGCGGGCGGGCCCTGTTGGAGCCACCCCGAGGGATTTGTGCTGTCCTGGGTCCCCGAAGGACTCGCTCCATGGGACGGGCGAGGTGGGTATGAAATGAGACTGAAATGTGGAGAAGAGACTAAAATGCAATCAAAGAGCCGCACCAAGGGTGTCTCCTCTGCTCATGTCTGAAGGAGCTGCACCAAAACACGGGTGGGTGGTGGACAGAATAAAATACAGAGAACGAGTAAAACAGAACAAAAAGCTGCACCAGGTTCCCTAGCACCCGGTGTCACTGAAGAGCCACACCGCGGGATGGGCAAGGTTGGGTGCGGCCAGAAGGGCAGCGCCGGGGCGGGTGGGAGGTGTGAATAGAATTAAACATAGAGAATAGCATAAAATGCAAGAAAAGAGCCGCACTGAGGGTTCCCACTGTCCGTGTCTGGTGGAAGAACTGTGCACCGAGCAGAAAGATGCAGCGGTGGTAGAGAACAAAGTAAAAATAACGAAAAAACCCGCACAAGCAGTGGCTGCTCCCGACACTAAAAGAGCCGCCCTGAGGGTTTGTCGATCAGCACTGGGGGTCTCGCCGCTCCGTGTCACTGAAGGAGCCGCAGCGAGGCGGGCAGGGCGCGGCCCGGAGCTTTGAGTGGCTGAGATGAGCTGGGTGTTCCCAAACAGCTCCGCTCAGCCCTCGGGCACCACGCTGGGGCCATGACAAAAATTTCAGCCCTCGCCACCCCGTGTGTCCTGCTGCCATCACTTTGATCCCTTGGAGACCAGAAATTATGGAGGACACACAACTGACACTGGAATAATTTCAAGGAGTAGCACTTTATTACTTCCAATTCAACCTTTTATACTCTTTTCCCGTATACATAATACCTGTTTGCCCTTTTCTCTTTTGTGATTGGTCAGTACAAATCAGCATTCCATGCTCCTTTTCCTTTAATGATGTTCACCTCTCTTACACAGCTGCACCCTATTAGGGATGAGGCTCAGCTGCAGCCCCATTCCTAATTTCTCACAATCTGTTCTACTACACAGAAACCCCTGAAAATCGATCCCAGGCACTAAAAACCTTCCCTTCCCGTGCACAGTAAGGCAAAGGGGTTCCTTATGAACTCCTCCCATCAGTCCCTCCTGGGCAGTGCCGGGCATTAACGCAGCTCCTGGGGCTGTCCCGGCACCGGCTGCTGCCACAGAGCACAGGCTTGTCACACTTGGGTATTAAACACGACAGATTTGGGGAGGGCACAGCCCTAGAAACCAGGACTTTGCCCTCGGGAGCTTGGAGCTGCACGAGGGGGATAAAGGATCCCCTGCACACACCGATTCCCCCGGCAGCAGCTCTGCCCTGCCAAGAACGGGGCTGTGTTTGGGAGAGGGAGGATGGCTGGGATGGCGTCTGTCATGAGACAGCCACACGTTGGGATGAAGAGCTTGGGGTGATCCGGTTACTGAGGAGGGTTTGGAGCACCTTGCAATCCTGAGGGATGAGTTACTGGGAGGGGGAAGTCACCTGGCTCTTGTCGAGTTATTCATGGGTCTGGGTCTTCAAAGAGACAAGAGCAGCTGTTGGTTGCTGTAAAGTTGTTTATTGCAGAAGTACATCAGTCTTGAAGGCAAAGAGTTCAGAATATTGAAGTCCAAGCTAAAGGCTTTTGGCGTAGAGTCCTAGATAGAAGCAGCAGCAGCAGCAGCCTGGCATTTCTTCTTCTTCTTCCTTGTGGTGATGAAGATGGTGGTCTCTCACCCCAGTAACGGGGTTTTTATTTGTAAATCATCCAATGCGCTAAAAACACAAACCTGAAACATTCCTTCTAAACCTACTAGAATCTTAGCTCTAGACTATGAAAGTAGGGTCATAATTTACACATATAGTTTTATCTATTCTTGTAAATGGTTCTACCTGTTCTATCTAGAAAATATGAGAAATGTCCATACTATGTTTTCATTATGTCTGTGTACTGGTTTGAAAGCAAAACCAGTGAGACTCCAAGTCAGAAATACAATTTAATAGGAAAAAGAAAAAACAAGTAAAATACATGCAACAGTACAAATGAAAATCACTGACAGAGTCAGAATACAACCTGACACTCTGCTAGTTAGGGTGGTGGTAGCAGTCCAGAGGAAGTGGTCTTGTTGAAGCAGTGATCCTGTAGAAAGGTCTGGTAGCTCTTGTCCTCTGGAAACCAGTGGGTTTCCAGGGCTGCCTTGGTCTTCCAAATTTTAGTTTTTATCTAGGTAGGAAATGCTTGGCTCCTCTCCCTGAGTGGAGCATCTCACAATGGGATAATGTAATTTTATTAGTCATGCAGTGGGACTCAATGGCCCATTAACAGAAGATTTCTTACTGGAAGAAGGATGGATGGATGGATGGATGGATGGATGGATGGATGGATGGATGGAAAAGATAAAGAACACTGCCCCACCTGGTTTTTAGCAGATGGCCCATTAGCAGAGGATATCTCCCACAGAGATAAGGAACACTGCCCCATTTGGTTCCCACAGTTCATGAAGATGGTGACAGAATACATACATTTGGACACATATATCCATTGTAACCTAGGACAGTCTGGGGCCAGGTTCCTGAAATTTTGACTAGATTTTAGGGGTTTTTAACTCTCTAAAGGCACTTATAGTATATTCTTACTGAAAACTAAAACTGCTTCATATCTATGTGACTTAATAATACTCCTACTTACTTAAAACTAAAACTTACACTTCTACTTCCTGTCTGTGTGGCTTAATATATTTTAATTTCTCTAAAGGCTTTATTCAATCCCTGCATTCTCTCTCTCTGAGGGACTCAGAAAGGCTTCTAACATGCTCCAACAAGCTCATGTCCCCATGAATGGCTACATCCCCATCCATGTCCATTTGTCCCCATGTTACTCTCCATGTCTATGTCCCCCCATGTCCCCACCCATGTCTTAGTTCATCATCTTTATTTTTAGTGTTGGATATTTTAAAGGGATGAAGAGAAAGCAAATGAAGTCCAGAAGAAAAGCATTTCCTTATCTATGCCAGCTGAGGATCCATGTGCTTGGGTGGGAAAGAACCTTTTCTGGAAAGGTTTCCACCTCACTGTCTCCAAAATCTTGGTCTTTACCACAGTCCATCACCATTTGGCTATGAAAGACACCCTTTAGAAACAGAGAATCAAAATTGTGCGATCACTGAGGTTGGAAAAGACCTCCAAGGCCATTCAGTATTCCTGGATGCCACCAGAAGAGAGGATTGAAAGCAGAAGATTTTCTGGGCGTCAAAGTCAACAAATCAACTCTCCCCAAGAAATTCCCAATGTTGGTGTGTGACCAATGAATGTTCCTGCCCTGCATTCATCCAGGTGCCCACAGTGAGCCAGGAAGATGCAGAGCCCCCACAGCCAGGTGTCTTCCAAACACAGATACCAAGGACAATGAATCACCAGGGCTCTGCCCAATGGGGGTCACTGGGGATCATCCAACACCGATCCTCCCATGGGGGGTGGAGCTGGAGCAGAGCACGAAGCTCTTCCCACACTCGGGGCACTCACAGGGCTTCCCTTAGTGGAGCCTCCGTTGGTGTTGGGTCAAGGTTGAGCTCTGTGAGAAGCTCTTCCCACACTCAGGACACTTGTAGGGCCTCTCCCCAGTGTGGATGCGCTGGTGGTTTCTCAGGTTGGACACCCACCCAAAGCTCATCCCACATTCCAAGCAGGTGTAGGGCCGGTCCCGTGTGGATCACCTGGTGCTGCAACAGCTCAGAGCTGTCTCTGAATCCCTTCCCACATTTCCCACACTCGTAGGGCTTTTCCTCAGTGTGGATCCTCTGGTGCAGGATCAGCCTTGACCTGCAGCTGAAACCCTTCCCACATTCCAAGCACTTGTGGGGCTTCTCCCCTCCATGAGGCTTCTCCACCAGCTCTGAGTTCTGCCTGCATCTCCGGCCACCTTCCCGGCTCAGGGAGGGTCTTTCCTCCTCGCAGCTCCCTGGGCTGGGTTTGCAGCCCCTCCTCCTGAGGGATCTCTGGGGCTTTTCTGCCTTCTCCATCCCTCACACTTTGGGAATGAAAAATCCTGGTCTGGGGAGAAAACAACTGGTGAGCTCAATGGACTGGGAGTACCTCCTTTCCCAAGTTCATCCCAGGAAATCATTGGGCAACTTGCATCTGTAAGAACCTCCCAAACACCAGGATTCAGTCCAAAAATCCTCCTGGATTAAAAGAGACGTGTCTGCTAAGAAAGGCAGGAATCTCTCTTTGAAAGGAAGAATGTAAACCCCCTCCCTCCAAATTATTATAATTTTGAATTTAAGGGGCTCTAAGGCAAAGAGATAGGAATGGGAAGAACAGTTCTTTACTAGGAAAATTAAAATACAAATACAGTATTACACGGAGAAAAGAACAAACCCAAAACACTTACCAAGTCAGAATACAACCTTACACCACACCAGTCAGGGTGTTGGTAGCAGTCTGATTAAATTGTGGCTGCAGTCCTCCTCAGTTTTTATCTAGGTAGGAAAGGCTTTGCTCCTCCCCCTGGCTGGAGCATCTCCCAATGGGATGATGTAATTTTATCAGTCCTGCTGTGGGACTCAATGGCCCATTAACAGATGGTATCTCCCTGGAGGAAAGATGGGCTGTGGAAAAGATAAAGATGGCTGCCACACCTGGTTTTAACAGATGGCCCATTAGCAGATAATATCTCCCATGGAGATAAGGATCACTGCCCCACCTGGTTACAACAGATGGTGATACAATGCATACTTACGGTCACATCCTGTACTGCAACCTAAGACAAGGTTTTATTCTGAATTTTATTATTCCTTTAGATTTCAAATAAAAGTTTCCTTTGCACCCTTTTAGTTTTAAGCATGCCTTGCTTTGCTCCTAATCTTATCTCACAAAAAGAAATGAGTGTATTAAAACTGACAAATAAAAACCACTACACCACCTTACTTCTGCTACTGACTCCATTTTAGAAACTTTGTTCTATTTCTCCTGCCTCAATTCAATGGTGTTCCTTGTTCTCTTCTTCCAAATCCTCTTTCTTTTCTTTCCCCCCAGGTATCACCGGAACCTGTTCCTTCCTGAGCATGCAGACTCGAGTAAAGAATGAAATTTTTTTAAATTTAAACTTTCTATATTGAGAGCCAGAGTGGAATTGTGCCGTTGTGTTCCCCAGCAGCTGTGGCAGTGCAGGCACAGAAAGCAGCCAAGCTGCAGCAGTGGCAGCAAGGATTGGCCCCAGTGGCTGGAGATGCCAAAGGAGGGTGGCCAGGCAGAGGATTTGAGCAGAGGATGTGTGGGCAGGCCCAGGGGCTTCCCCCGCTGTGGAGCAACAGGAGATCCTCCTACCGTCGGTTTTTGGGCCTCAGGTCCCATTAAAGCTGTGGCTGTACAATTTTGCAGGGAGTGAAGTCACCCTGGCAGTTTGGCACCAAGTTAAAGCTCTGATAACCAAAAGAGCCGCTACATGGATGAGCAGTGCTCGGTTATTACAGAATGAAACTTGTTCAGGGGCACAGGAGGATTTAGAATTGAGGGCAGGGGAAGGGTTTAACCCAGCCTCCTGTTTGAACAGCCTGCACAGGGGCTGGGAACAAACCCATGGCTGCATTCAAGGGACAGAGCTCCAGAGCAAGCACAGGAGAGATTGAGGAGACATTCCCTGGCTGAGGGACAAAATGTGTTCATGGATGGGTCTGCAAGGGCAGGAGAAGGGAAAAGAGTTCCAAGACACGCTGTGATTTAGGAAAGGGAATTAGAGCAAGACTTACACTCTGCCTGAGGAGTGCAGAGAAGCCCCACTGGTGGCCAAGTGCCGTGGCCCATCCCAAGTGTCCCTGAGCACAGAAACAGCCACAGCACAGCTCAGCACGGGGGGACCCCTCACCCTGGGCTCAGGGGCTCTCCAGCCCCGCACATTTGCACTTCCCGCCTGCAGCACCAGCACGGGAGGCCCCACTGAGCCTGCACTGAAGGCAACGCAGCAGCAGCCAGGGCTCCACAGCGGGGGACATCTCAATAGACTGGGAATAGCCCAAAAGACACCCACAAAGATAACAACCATTAACAAAACATCATCGACCATCAGCAAACATCAAGGAACACCCACCTCAGGCACAGACCCGGGCAGAGCTGGAGACACCTGGATTGGAAAAGGCTGAGAAGGAAATCCAAGAGTGCGGATCTGTTTAACATCAGAAGGACAAAATCACAGGCAAAGAATTTCGGGTCCAATAGTAAACCAGATACGAACAGTACACAACTTGGAAGGAATGAACATCAAACCAATGTATTTCAATGGGTTCACACTGCATGAAATTTAGAAATCCTGTACAACTCACGTGTCATGGAATGATTTTCTCTGCACACCCGGGCTATATGTGGAAGAAATTATTTCTGTTGCACATCTTCGCAAGAATCAAATAATGCCTTGACTCTCTAACCCTAAAGATGTCAAGTAAAAAGCAGATTGTGAAGGGCCATATGTGAGTCGTGCAATGGCTGCTCCATAAGAGACAGAGTGGTACCAGGCAGCCAGGAGAGGAGCTTTAGAAATGCAAATTAACACTGCTGGGGCAAAGCACCCATTTATCATTGGAATTACAAGGAGAGACAATGAGGTCACTGAGAATGTCAGGAAAATTAATCCTCAAACACCAGAACTTTATGTCCAAAAAGGAGACAGAGGAGTCCTTCTTTGCTTTATTCGAATAAAGGGAGAGGCCATGGGGCATTGTTCTGGGATGTCTCAGATTTTTGGAGGATGCAGCCTCCTTTTTACCCTATTTTCCCGGCCGTATTTCCCTATCTCCTTTTCATTTGGCTGAGATACTTGAGAGGTACAGACTTCCTGGAACGCCTTATACCTGAGATTCCCTTTAATGTATAACCGGCCCTTTTAATTCTTAGTTCTTATAGAAGTCATAGTTTTTCCCCGTTGATTTTTTCATTTTTCAATATCCTCTTTCACTTATCAGCAAACTTACACTTTGTTTGTAAAGGCAATTATCATTTTCCATTCATCAATCAGTGAAATCCATCCCATTGTTTCTTTTATCTCTCAATGCTGGTCTTATCTACCAGCAGATCCACAGCTCGTTTGTAAAGACAAATGCAACATTCCTTTCAAGAATAATCCCAAAACCGAAGAGGACTCAGGAAAAGAGATTGACTCAATATAAATTAAAATATTGTAAAACAATTCTAGAGAAAATTGTGGGAGTCCCGGGTGTTCCCCTGGCTTCCCTCAATGCCTCCAGTCTCCTCTGGCAGGGGTCTCAGAGACCCTGGAATGAGACCCAAGAGTCTTGGGGGCTAGATTTAACCCCCTGGAAAAATTTGCCAACATTGAGTGAAGAAATACAAGCCCCAAAAATAAGCAGATTATAAATTAGACTGTTAGAATGTAGAAAAGGTGAATTTCTAGGAATGTTTATATTAGAAGGTTTTTAGCTAACATGGAGGATTTGGGGCATGGTGTGTCTCTTCCTCCTTCTTCTCCATGCCATCCATGTTGGGTGGTATGCTTGGATCCTCAGATTGGATAGGGACAAAGCTGGACTGTGTAATAAAATTGTAGTGTATTAGAAAATAATTGTAAATATTAGGTATGTAGTTTGGAGTATAAAAGATAAGCCCAGCCCAAGGCCGAGGCATTCCACCTTGGATGTCAAGCTGAACAGATTGCACTTAGCTAGGTAAAGAGTTTCTAAGAGAAGAAATAATAAACAACCTTGAAACCTCCGAGAACAGCCTCCTCCAGCCTCTCTTCGGCAGCCATTGGGAAAAACCCAAATTCCAGACCACCTTCATGTCCTCCTGAGGTGATCTCTTGTCTAAGGAGACACAGCAGGCAGTGACAAAAATAAGAAGAGGAGGGAGTCAAAGCAGTGAAATTAATATCATAGTAGGGGTGCATATTAAGGGGGATATGCAGTGGGTGGATCGGGAAGTCCAAACCTTCCAAGTACCTCAGCCAGTGGGCAAAGGGAGAGGGAGATGGGACAATGAGGACAAAAAGGAGGCTGTGTTTTAGAAACACATTCAAACATTTTAACACAGTTCCTCCACCATCCCACCTTTTTCAACTGTGTGCTGGGTTTTGGATTAGAGCTGGAATTGGGGTTAAGGCTAAATGCGCCATTTCCCTTAGGCCTGGCCTTGAGATTGCCTCTGAGGCTGCACCAGTCTGGCACTGGGATGAGATTAAATCCGGGGCCGTGAGTGTGTCTCAGCATGGAGTGAGACTGAGCTCAGGATCAGGGTGAGCTTTGGGACCGAGCGCACGCCCAGATGGACAGGGGAGATGTCGCTGCAGGATGTCCCTGGCATCGTCACAGCCCTGCTCAGGCACCACCAAAAGGCAGCAGGAGCTGGCTGCTCCCACATCCAGGTGCTCCCAGCACCCAGAATATCCCTCTGTCCAGTCTGTTCAGCTCTCCTGGACATGCTCCCTCCAGGCTCTCTGTCACCTCCTCCATGGCAGAGCATGGGATATTGAGTGGCTGAACACAAGTGGCTCCAGGACACTTCCTGCTGGGACACTTGCCTCTGGAACAGCTTCTTGGACACGGCTGGGCTCCCCTTTTTACTTCCAGGCATTTCCTGCCCATCTGCATCCTCAGGGATGAGGCTGTTTGTCTCACAGCCGTGGCTCTGGGGGAGCAGGGACGCCTGTCCAAAGGGCTGCCTCCCTCTGCACTCTGGCAGCTCTCACCGAGGCTCTGCAGGGGTAAAGGCTCTTGCAGAAATATCCCAAGGCTGGAGATCTCCCTCACCCTGCTCCTCCACTGCTGGTACCACAGAGTTCCTGCACATAGGAACAACACCTTTTCTTCTGGAGGAACCTGTTCCATCAGAGCACCAAGCGTCTTCTACTGTGGTGCCACCACAGCATCCTTAAAGCCATGGGCTGGGAGGTGACAGCTCCTGGCAATTGCTGCTGTGTGTCTGGCTGAAAGGGAACCCCTTCTGCAATGGCCTGGGCCTCCACTTTTGCTTTCTGCATTTTCCTGGCCAGTCTGCATGCTCAGGAAGGAACAGGTTCCAGTGATACCTGTGGGGAAAGAAAAGAAAGAGCATTTGGAAGAAGAGAACAAGGAACACCATTGAATTGAGGCAGGAGAAATAGAACAAAGTTTCTAAAATTGAGTCAGTAGCAGAAGTAAGGTGGTGTAGTGGTTTTTATTTGCCAATTTCAATACACTCATTTCTTTTTGTGAGATAAGATTAGGAGCAAAAGCAAGGCAGGCTTAAAACTTAAAGGGTGCAAAGGAAACTTTCATTTGAAATCTAAAGGAATAATAAAATTCAGAATAAAACCTTGTCTTAGGTTGCTATACACAATGTGAGCGAAAGTATGTATTGTATCACCATCTGTTGTAACCAGGCGGGGCACTGATCCTTATCTCCGTGGGAGATAGTATCTGCTAATGGGCCAGCTGGTAAAACCACTTGGGGCAGTCATCTTTATCTTTTCCTCAACCCATCCTTCCTCCAGGGAGATATCATCTGTTAATGGGCCATTGAGTCCCACAACATGACTGGTAAAATAACATCACCCCATTGGGAGATGCTCCAGCCAGGGGGAGGAGCCAAGCATTTCCTACTAAGATAAAAACAGAGGAGGACTGAAGCCACCATTTAATCAGACTGCTACCAACACCCTGACTGGTGGGGTGTCAGGTTGTATTCTGACTTGGTAAGTGTTTTGGGTTTGTTCTTTTCTCTGTGTAATACTGTATTTGTATTTTAATTTTCCTAGTAAAGAACTGTTCTTCCTATTCCTGTCTCTTTGTCTTAGGGCCCCTTAAATTCAAAATTATAATAATTTGGAGGGCAGGGGTTTACATTCTCCCCTTCAAAGAGAGGCTCCTGCCTTTCTTAGCAGACATGTCTCTTTCAAACCAAGACAGGAGGATTTTGAGTCTGAATCTTGGTGGTTGGGAGGTTCTTACAGATGCAAGGTGCCCAATGATTTCCTGGGATGAACTTGGGAAAGGAGGTACTCCCAGTCCATTGAGCTCACTTGTTGTTTTTTCCCCAGACCAGGATTTTTCATTCCCAAAATGTGGGGGATGGAGAAGGCAGAAAAGCCCCGGAGATCCCTCAGGAGGAGGGGCTGCAAACCCAGCCCAGGGAGCTGCGAGGAGGAAAGACCCTCCCTGAGCCGGGAAGGCGGCCGGAGATGCAGGCAGAGCTCAGAGCTGGTGGAGAAGCCTCATGGAGGGGAGAAGCCCCACAAGTGCTTGGAATGTGGGAAGGGTTTCAGCTGCAGCTCCAGGCTGATCCAGCACCAGATGATCCACACTGGGGAGAAGCCGTATGGGTGTGGGAAATGTGGGAAGAGCTATAAGAATATTTCTTATCTGCTGCAGCACCAGCTGACCCACACAGGGGACCGGCCCTACACCTGCTTGGAATGTGGGATGAGCTTTGGGTGGAGAACTTGCCTGAGAAGACACCAGCGAATCCACACCAGGGAGAGGCCCTACCAGTGTCCTGTGTGTGATAAGAGGTTTCAGACTGGTTCTGATTGCCTCAGACATGAGCGCATTCACACAGAGGAGAGGCCCTTCCGCTGCCCCGACTGCAAGAAGAACTCCACCCTCACTGTCCACTGGTGCATCCACCCTGGGGAGAGGCCCTACGAGTGTCCTGAGTGTGGGAAGAGCTTCTCAGAGAGCTCAAACTTGACCCGACACCAACGGAGGCTCCACTAAGGGAAGCCCTGCGAGTGCCCCGAGTGTGGGAAGAGCTTCGTGCTCTGCTCCAGCTCCATCCCCCAGGGAGGATCAGTGTTGGATGATCCCCAGTGAACCCCGTTGGGCAGAGCCCTGGTGATCCCTGTTGGGAAGACACCTGGCTGGGGGGGGCTCTGCATCATCCTGTCTCCCTGTGGGCCCCTGGATGAATGCAGGGACAGCAACGTCCATTGGGACACAAGCAGAGAGGGAATTCCTTGGGGTGAGTGAATTTCTTGGCTTTGAACCCCAGAAACTCTTCTGTGTTCAATTCTCTCTTCTAATGGCATCCAGGAATACTGAATGGTCTTGGAGGTCTTTCCCAGCCTCAGTGATTCCAGGGTTTTGATTTCTTATTGCCCAAGGGTGTCTTCTGCAGCCAAATGCTGATAAACTGGGGCAAAGACCAAGATTTTGGAGACAGTGGAGTGGAAACCCCTCCAGAAAAGGTTCTTCCCCTCCCTCCCAAGGACGTGGATCCTCAGCTTACAGAGATATGGAAATCCTTTACTTTTGGCCTTGATTTGCTTTTCATTTCTCTCCATCCCTTTAAATCATCCAACCTTGGGGTAAAAATAAAGACATTGAACTGAGACAGGGGTGGGGACATGGGAGGATGTAGTTATTATGTTGAGATGGACATGACTGGCATAATCACCAATCCTTTATTAAAAACTTCTCGTGCCTTCGTTCAATGAACTTCTTTCAGGCAAATCTGTCTCTTTTCCTCATAGGCAGCTCCACACAGCTCTGAGTCCTCTCCTCTCTGCAAGTTTCCTTCTTCCTTCTACATGACTGGCTAAACCCCAACCTGTCCCTTGCACAGCTGCGTGTCCCTTACCTACCCACAGCACAACCAGCACGCTCCATGCCAAGCTGCAGCAGACCCTGGGTCTCAAGCTCCAACTCCATCAGCAGCTTGTGGCCAGCTGACCCCTCTTTTATAACACCCACCCTCATTGGGCAGGCAAGGTTGTTTCCACTCCTCAGTAATCAGTGCAGCTGTAATTCATTGGGAAAGATTGCCTTCTGCACTATCCTTAGAACCCATCTTCCCACTCCTGAATCTCCATTCCCAGGGAGGGGAACCCTGGAATCCCCATTTTGGGTCCTGTGACGCCCCTCAATCCTCTTGCCTAGCACTGGGACCTCCCTGTACCTCCTTTCCCAACATCCCCGCCTTCCTGTACCCCCTTATCTGGCACGGAGACCCCCCTGAACCCCCATTTTTGGGCACCAGCACCCCCTGAACCCCCATTTTCTGGCAGTGGAACCCCCTTGAGCCCCGAATTCTGGGAAGGAAAATCCTCCTTAACACGCATTCCCCAGCACGGGAACCCCTGAATCCCCATTTTTGGGCTTGGGGACTCCCCCATACTCCCTTCCCCAGCACTGGGACCCCCCTGCACCCCCTTATCCGGGGCTGGGATCCCCCTGCACCCTGGTCAGTGCTCTGGGACCCCCCTGCATCCCTATTCCCGGCCATCCCACCCTTCCCACACCCCAGACCTGCCCTTTTCCTCGGCTTTTGGACCCCCAGATCTCCCAGATTTCCGCGTTCCCCCAGTTCTCCATTCCCGAGACTTCCTGGTCTCAGCGGAGATCCAGATGAATTCCCTGGAATTCCCCTCTACTCTCGTCTCACTTTCGCGTCTCCCAAACTGCATCCCCGGGATCCGCACTCCCCTCCCAGCCCCAGCCCCCTTTTCCTGTGACCCAGGGACCCCCTGGACCCCCATTCCTGCCTTTCCCAGCTCCCAGACTGTAATGGATTAATATGATGTAATTGGTGTAAGAATTATATAGCAGTGTAGAATAAGCAATATTTGTAAGAGCAAAGTAAAAAAGCTAAAAACCGAACCACAGACAGTAAAGACACAGATCGCTTGATTACATCATTGTAACATCAAACAAAGGCAGGACAGCTCAAATTAACAACTGAATAGACCCAGCCCAGCGGAGATGGCCCTGTCTAGGGAGGCACCCAAGCTGCGAGGACCCGATAAGCACCGCACCCTTGATTAAAGATAATCAACGCCATGGGAAAAATACATCTGAATGCCCCATTTCCGTAAAGTAAGATCGACAGGATACATCTCATATGGTTTTGTCCAGCTCAACGCGGTGAAAAAAAGCTACATGAATATGCTGAACGACAGGAGAAGACAAAGACCTCCACTCCGGGCTAAAAAAACTGTATACAAACTGGACTAACCAAAGCTGTTTTGTGAACATTGGGGGATTCGAAGCAATAGAGTTCGAATCATTGTGTGTTCACCCGGTGTTGATCCCGGGCTCGGCGCTGTTCCTTTGCCATTGTGGCTGTCGAGGACGGTATTTCGGTCACAAAATAAATATCGCTTATTTTAATCATATTTAATTGAGCTTGATCACGTTTTTATCTATAACACAGACCTTCCTTTCCCTCGACACTGGGGACTCTTGGACGCTTTTCCAGGGCACTGGGACCCCCTGGATCTCCAATCCCTCCTCTCCCAGTCCCTTCAACCTTCCTTCCTGGCTCTCCCAGTTCTGCTTCCTGACCCTTGGATGCCGCCAGACCCCCCAGTCTCTGCGTCTCCCCAGTTCTCCACCCCCTTCTCGTCCTGCGGGGGCATCCTGGGTGGTCCCGGGGGCAGATTCAGGGGAATTCCCAGGGTTTCCTCTGCCCCCTCCCCGTCCTGGCGCTCCCCCGGTCACTTTCACGTTTCCCAAGCTGCGGCTTCGGGATCTGCCCCGGGACTGGTGACCCCCCCCCGGCACCGGGACCCCCCTGAACCCCCATTCCGCTGCACCGGGACCCCGTGTGCCCCCATATCTGGGAATTAAACTCTTCCAAACCCTCCATTCTCATGCACTGGGACCACCCTGCACACCTTTATCCAGCACCAATGCCTCCCTGCACCCCCTTTCCTGGTCCTCTCCCTCTCAGAGACCCCAGCCCCCCTTTTCCTTAACCCCGGGACCCCCTGGACCCCCATTCCTGCCTTTCCCAGCCCCCACCTTCCACTTTCCTTAATCCGTGCACCCCTTTTCCTGGGTACAGGCATCCCCTGTGTTGGAGTCAGTGAGTCAGGGGTCTCTCTGAATTCTTCAGAGAGAAATCAGAGTGCAGGGATTGAATTAAAGCCTGTGGATGGATTGAAGTATATTAAGCCACGCACACATAAAGTAGACATTTAAGTAGAAGTAAGTTAGTAATTTTAGGGTGAGTTCTAATGCTTTTACTAAGTGGAGGTTTCAGATGCCACAGTAGCAGAGCGAGTTCTAGTGAAGGTTGAAACATACTGGTACCTTCAGCAAGAGGCTCCAGGCCCACAGTTGTAGACAGGACTTAGACATAATAGAGCTATGGTAAGAATACTGCTTACATTTTTCAGCAGAACAAGATAGGTTGTATGAGTAGTTATATAACTAACCTAGCATGCTAACAAACTAGAATTCTAATAGGTTAAGAAGTGGTGGTCTGAGTTTTCATCTCAGTTTGTTGGAAAAATCCTATATAAGGGTATGTATTGGGGAGAGTTTTTGCTTTTAACCATTCTGGCTTTTAGCCATTTGCTTATTCCCACTGCATTTGCCATTGCTTTGCCATTGCTTTTTGCTATTGCCTGTTGAGACTGATGTGCTTTGTAATAAGATGTGCTTGGTAATAAATAACCTTTTTAACTATTAGCTGCTTTGCTTATTTAGAAGATTACCCGACAAAGTAAGAGCCCGAGAGCTCAGAGTAGGTGCTTAGAGCACCGGAGGTGCGGGAACCTCAATTCTGGTGCCCCGTGAATGGAACGTTTGTTTGCTTTACTAATAACTTTAAATTACTGTTGGGCCTCCTCAAAGGCCTCAAATAAGTGTGGTGAGGAAAAAGCCAGAAGAAAGGCCCTGCTGACTGCTGGGAGAAGCAAGCACAGCTGGGGAGGAGACTGGGATTTCTCATTGCCTATCTCATATTGAGGTGAGCAACTTTGGGGTAATCTAGGGGCATGGGAAATATTATGCCAAAAGAGCAGAAATGAGAAAAAATACAAAACTTATGATGGTATATTTAGGATAAGCTGAGTGCTGAGGTATATTCATAGAGAAGGGGGGAAATTATTTAAAGACAGAATTAAAGAGTATAGGAAAGGATCTAGAGCTTATAATGATGTATTTAAGATGAGCTGAGTGTTTAGGTAAATTCACAGAGAAGGGGGAAAATATATTTAAAGAACAGAAGTAAGACTATGGGAAAGGATACGGAATTTATAATGACGTATTTAAAGTAAGCTAAGTGTTGTGGTGAGTTTGTCCCCCTTTTGGGGGAAAGTGTATTCAAGGAGCAGAAATATATGTATGAGTATTTAGTATATTTATTAAGGAGAAATAGTTTTAGTGTTCCAGATAAAAAGTTAAGAGAACTGTTAATATATGTTAGAAAGAATTTTTCAAATGTAGATCCCAATTCTGATTTAAGTGAAACTTTCTGGGATCGAGTTGGTCTGAAACTTTTTGATGATGTTTGTTTAGGAGATAGAAAAGCTCCTTTGTTATTACTGTCTTAGGAATTGATCAGAGAATCTTTAAGTGAGCCACTTAGGAATTCTGAAAAGACAGAGATTTCTTCACTGACTTCTCGATTGGTGTCACAATATATTGCTAATTGCCGTGATTTTTTTCAAGCACAAATCCAGGGGACCCCCTCACCGCCGACCCCCGTAGCTGAGGAGAACGGCTCCGGGGACCGGCCGGCAGCACCGTGTTCCCCTGTGATGGGGGCGGTTCGGGCATGTCCAGCCCGTGTTCCCCTGTGATGGGGGCGGTTCGGGCATGTCCAGCCCGTGTTCCCCTGTGATGGGGGCGGTTCGGGCAAGTCCAGCCCGTGTTCCCCTGTGATGGGGCGGTTCGGGCATGTCCAGCCCGTGTTCCCCTGTGATGGGGGCGGTTCGGGCATGTCCAGCCCGTGTTCCCCTGTGATGGGGGCGGTTCGGGCATGTCCAGCCCGTGTTCCCCTGTGATGGGGCGGTTCGGGCATGTCCAGCCCGTGTTCCCCTGTGATGGGGCGGTTCGGGCATGTCCAGCCCGTGTTCCCCTGTGATGGGGCGGTTCGGGCATGTCCAGCCCGTGTTCCCCTGTGCTGGGGCGGTTCGGGCATGTCCAGCCCGTGTTCCCCTGTGATGGGGGCGGTTCGGGCATGTCCAGCCCGTGTTCCCCTGTGATGGGGGCGGTTCGGGCATGTCCAGCCCGTGTTCCCCTGTGATGGGGGCGGTTCGGGCATGTCCAGCCCGTGTTCCCCTGTGATGGGGATGGGCCAGGCGCAGCCGCTCCGCTCCCCGTCCCTGTTTCACTCCCAAAGGCTCAGTCAGCCCCCGCCGCTCCCCCCGTGTCATGCACGAGTCCAGTGCTGCAAAAGAGGAGGGGGAAAGGGGGGTGGGGGATGCCAAGAGCTGCTTTTATTTACATTCTTGGGGACAAACGGAGCAGGGGAACATGATAACAGATTCAGTTCTGTGGAGGCCGGTGGGGCGACAGGAATGGAGTTAGCCCCTCTTTCTTGGAGAGAAGGCTCTTAGGCACCCACCTTTCTGATAATAGAGAATATTTCTCTCTGCTCTAGGCAAATCCTGTTGGTTCTTCCCCCCTTGTCCCTCCCCTGCACCCTCAGTGAATTGGTCTGTTGCTCTACCCCCTCCCCTAAGCTGTCCTACATAAACCCTTCTCCCCCGACCCTGTTCGGAGCTTCTCGTCCCTGGACCCCTTCGAGGAGAAGACCAATAAAGCTGCTCTTGGATCCCCATACGAGGCTCTTGTCCCTTCTCTTCAGCGTCGCGGATTCACAAAAGAGCTCGATCACTTCGCCCGGGAGTGAGGACGTCGCCTGAGGCACCAGGACACCTTTCCAAAGACACTTCTCCGGAAGGTCGCGGCACGCCACCACCGCCCCGCGGCGACACAGTTCTATTTTCACAGTTCTTCTCAGTAAAGGGTGTTTGTTTTTGCATTGTTGTCCCAAAGATTCAGTTTATGCTGAAATTCTTGGAATGGTGAAGGTACAAGATATTTTATATCTTATTTGAATAGATATCGCCTATATTTAGTAATTTGTTATTGCTTAGATATGGGTGGACACTTGTACAAATACCAACATTGAGTTTTAATTTTCCTACAGTTAACTATTAAAAAAAAACCCCCAGCTTCTAAGTCTTTGTAGTGCCCTCAATATGAATTATTAGGTTTTGAATTTCTATAAAGAGGAAACTTGCAAATTTATGCCTCGCAGATTTATTATCAGTATTTGAGCTTTGCCTTCAAAACAAATTGTAATAGATTTCTAGTTTATTTTTTTAAATTATCAATTAAATTCTTCATGAACACAAACTAAGAACGCTTCTAGGATTATCATTTGAATTGTAAAATTTAATTTTAGACAAATTTTCCGTTATAGATATTGGGAAAACCTATTTATCTATCAGGTCGATTTTTAAGGCTCAAATTTAGTTTCTGTATTTAATTTCAAAATCATTGTATTAAGAGTATGAATTCTGTATTACAGAATGATTTTGATTTCTGTTTTATTGTTTAACTTGAATTTTTTCGACATTCCAAGAAAATTTTGTAAAGCCTCCTGACATGCCCCTGAATCAAATGTATGAAGATATTTAGTTAAGTTGTGAATTTAATAGTCCTTTGTTTTCTTTTAATTAATTCTCTCTCTTATTTTAGCAGGTCTCCTATGACCTGACCCTGTGCTGTCTCATGATTTTAAGTATTTTTCAGAGTTCCAAGGAAATTATCTGAGTTTCGCTGAAAGCCTCTTTTGAATTTCTATTTTTGTGGTTTTCCCCAGTTGTTATTACAGAAGCACTCCAGCAGCCTGCCATGTTCAAAGCATCTCATCCTGAGGAAAAATTTCAGAGAGAACAAGCTGCTGAAAGAGTTTGATTTTTTTTCTCACCCTGAAATGTTTAATTGTAGCTTTTGTTCTTAAGAGTCTTGCTTTTTAATAAAAAGGTGTCAGGGGTTCTCTTCCAATTAGAATTTAGGCAGAGGCCAGGCCTTAATTCTACCTGGAAGGGAAATTGTGCAAACCCAGGCGTTTGCTGCATCAAAATAATATTCCAGTTGTTTTGACTTGGCAATTTGACCCTATCAATATGGCAGCTGAAGCTAATTTTGGGCTGAATTTGATGCTCATTTTCTAGAGATGAACATCTAATTCCCCATTGAATCAAGGCTTGTCAGCTGTTTAGAGACTCTGAGGTGATGACACAGTTTTTTAAGGGTTGATGATTATTTAGTTTTATAAATATATGTCTATTATTTCAAGTATTGTTGATTGTTGTATTGTGTTTTACCTACAGAAGATTGTGAACTTTGAGTTTATTTTTTTTTAAAGTGGGGGAAACGGAATTATTGTATAATTTTTTGTTAGATAATAGTCTAAGAAAAATATGAAGTTCAATTATATATTATGCTCATGCTTTTGCTTTGTTTGCTTTTAGTAGTACAGATTTGTCAATTAGCCAACTTAAAGTAAGTGTTTAAGTAACTTCAGTTAATGTATTAAGTTTAAATCCCATATGCCTGTCTAACACAACCCCAGAGAACTCCTTTTCACTTGTTTATCTATCCTTGTAGTTATATTGTTAATGCAAATCTGTGTGTGCTTTGCCATGATTACCCATTTGTTCCTGAATGAAGCAGGTGAAGTTTTGCTCTGATGACTGGGTGAAAGGAGCAGGGCTGGCCAAGACCCTCCTGAAATAGCCAAGGGCAAGGCTGGGTTGGCCTCTGTGTTTGCCACCAAGAAGATTTTTAGCTCTGCTGCTGGCTGCAATCCAGCAGGCGTTGAGCGGTGGGGACACACGCTGTGCCAGACCTTGATGAAA
Organism: Muscicapa striata striata; assembly: GCA_030060385.1. Classification (NCBI taxonomy): domain Eukaryota; kingdom Metazoa; phylum Chordata; class Aves; order Passeriformes; family Muscicapidae; genus Muscicapa; species Muscicapa striata. The sequence continues at coordinate 44 of JAREIS010003168.1, read as the reverse complement.
GGGATGACCTTCTCTGCTACCAGAGGGCCCCCAGGAGGAGAAAA
>JAREIS010003165.1:0-14551 GCA_030060385.1 Muscicapa striata striata | reverse complement strand
ACTGAGATGTTCTGGGGTGACTGGAACAAGTAGAAAAGGCAATGAAAAATGCAGGAGGCAGACTGGGATAACTGAGAGCAGCTGGGCGCAGCTGGAGTCACATGGGATCAAACTGGGACTGACAGGGTTTTTTTAATTTCTAATTTCTCTTCAGCCCTTTAAAACATCCAACACTGGGGTAAAAATAAAGACACTGAACTGAGACATGGGTGGGGACATGGTGGGACATGGCCAGTGACATGGGGACATGGCCAGGCCGGTGCCATGGGGGAACTTGCAGGGGCTGTGGGGGATGCTGGGTTTGAGGGAGTTGAGGGTTCCTGGGAGGCACTTGGGGCTTGCTGAGGGCTTTGGGGACCCCAGGCCGAGCGGCTCCGGCTGCGCTGGGAGACCCTGGCGGAGGTTCTGGGGCAGCTGCTCAAGGACCCCTGCCCCTGGAGCCCCAGCCGGGCATTGGGCTCCTGGAAGGGAATGAACGTCCTTGTCCCCAGGAGGGAAATCCCAGCACCCCCAGGGTGTCAGGGGCAGCTGAGAGGCCACAACAGGGAGGGGAAAGCCAGACAGAGCTGTCCCCTCCAAAACCCCAGAAATCAGGGGTTCTTCCCAGGAAAAAGCTTCCAGGTGGTGCCTGAATTGAGGGAAAAAGATGCCTGAACCCCAAAACCAATCAAGTGTGACAGGGATAGTGGACTGGGGGGAAATGGGGAAGGGGTGGAAGAGTGGGGGAAAAGAGGGGACTGGGACCCCCAAATTGCATTGGGAGGGGTCCCACTCTGTAACTGCTTGACTGGCAGCCTCGTGGTGGAGGCAGAGCTGCAGACAGACAGGACACACTGCTCACCTTGTGTGCACAACAGTGACAGTTTATTCCTGGAGGCTCCCTTTTATTGGGGGTCCAAAATCCTCATGCCTGAGCATATCATTGCTTGAGGTCTTGGTGCTGCCCAGCTCCTTTGGCCAATCCCATGCCTGCAGCCCAGGTGGAATCCGACCGGGTTAAATCCACCCGGGGCGGGCCCATGGTACCGAGCCGGCTTTCCAAGGCAGCGCCTATTGCAAGCAGCTTGCACTGCAACAACTGCCCTTTCCTTTGTTACTAAAAGGGTAAAAACGCTCTGTGACACCCATCTGCGATGGTGTTGCTCTCTCTCCTCTTTTTCTTCTTCTTCCTGGGTCTGAGGTGGAGGAGGTGCAGCCTCCGCCATCAGCTACTGGACGAATCCATTTGCTGGGTACCCAAATGGGTCCTGTGGGAGTAATAACACACACATAACCTCTACCCATATATTGTACCTCAGCAGGTCCTTGCCATATTCCTGTTTTGGGATCCCGATACATAACCTTCATAGGGGTCATTTTTGGAACTTGTTCTGTTCCCTTACTATGAATAACAACAGAAGGTTCAGCATGTGATCCTAAAATACACAAGTAATTTAACACAAAGTTTTGGTGAGCAATGAATGTACATCTGTCTCACCTTTAAACTTCATTAAGTAATGTTTTAAAGTTTGATGGGCTCGCTCCACTATAGCTTGACCTGTTGGGGAGTGAGCAGTACCAGTGATATGAGAAATACCCCATTGCTGGCAAAACTTTCTCATTTTTTCACTAGTATATGCAGGACCATTATCTGTTTTTAATTGTTTAGGAACTCCCATTACTGCAAAACAATTTGACAAATGTCTGGATACATGAAGTGCTTTTTCACCTGTTTGAGCAGTTGCCCAATAAACCCACTATAGGTATCAATTGTTACATGCACATATTTCAGTTTTCCAAAAGAAGGAATATGGGTTACATCCATTTGCCAAACTTCATTAGGACCTAAGCCCCTAGGATTTACACCCATTCCCAAGCCTGGGCCTTGCAGACTACAAACTGGACAGGATTTAACAATTCCTCGAGCTTCTGATAAGGATATACGGAATTGCTTGTGAAGGCCTTGGGCATTTTGATGGAATGTATCATGTGCCATTCGTGCCTGCTGCAATTCATTGAGAGGTACAGTCACTGATATTAATTGATCTGCAACATCATTGCCTTTGCCTAGACCATCAGACCACTTATGGCTACGTATGTGCAGCATAGCCATTGGTGCTGTTCAAATGTTGACAGCCTGATGTAATTGTCTCAAAAGTTCCAGCAATCTAATGTTTTTAATGTTCCTTATAAGTGCATCCTCAATCCGCAGAGTTACACCCACTACATATAGTGAGTTAGTAACTACATTCAAGTTCTTATGAGGCCATTTCAAAATAGCTCTGAAAACACCTCGAAGTTCCAGTGTTTGAAGAGAGTCTTGAGATTCTGCAGGCAGTATCTCAAAACACTACTGCTTTTCTTGTAACCAAACAACTGCTGCTCGTGTGTATACACAGCATCTGTGTATGCAGTGATAGCATCCTGTAAAGGGCGATCTAAAACCTTTGGTTTAGAAATCTAAGCATAACACTGCATCCATTGCAAAACTGGATTTTTTAGTGACCTTAATTGAATATTTTGTGCCATTTCCAAAAGACTGGTTTGTAATTCTGGAGAACTGTACAAATACCATGCTAAGTCCTCAGCACGTATTGGCACATAAATATTTGCTGGCTCAAGTCCTGTAATTTGTAAGCAGCGAAGGCGTCCCTTTTTTATCAAAGTAGCTAAATTAGCTACACGACTCTGTACTGTAGTCCTAGGCTGCACAGATGTAAAAAGCCATTCTAAAACAAGCGTCTGATGATCAGTTGTGAGCTGTGTGAGAGCACGCATCAGGTGATCTTTCCCCTGTAGAATAGTAATGTCAATAGGTAAATCTTCTACCCTCTGGGAAACAGCTCTTTCAGAGATAGTTGCAGCCAACTTTTGTAAAATCCGTGTCTGCTGAGCAGTTACAGAAACAGGTGCAGCAGGGTCGGTACCTTTTAACAGTGGACGAAGGATTTCCAGATCATCATTTGTAAATCCTATTGCGGGTCGAAGCCACTGGCGGTCACCGAGTGGCCTGACGAATCTTCAACGCTCCACTGCTCATGGGGTGCCGGGGGTGGCGATTCATGTCATGGCCCTTTGTGATGTGGGACATGGTGGTGGCCAGAGACCCTTGTGACATCGGGGAGCCCCACCCTTCACTGAGGGTATTTAAGGGGCACAGAGCCCTGGAGTGCTCAGTCCCAGGAGCGCCGCTCTGTGAGGAGGAAGCAGCTCCCAGGATCGTTCTGCGCTGGACTCCGATAGCGACAGACCCTGCCAGTGAGAAGGACAAAGGCAACTCCAACTCCCAGTCCCTTGCCCAGCTGGCTGGAAGCCCCCAGCGGGCAGTGATCAAGGGCAGTGGGCAGGTCAGCCCTGCCACTGTCACAGACTGAGGAGGAGGAGAGGGCCTTTGCCAAAATGGACTGAGAGCTTTCCCAGTGGGAAGACGTGACTGTCACAGAGGAGTATGAACCGCACGCTCTGACAGTCCAAAAAATTTGCTGGTGGGAAGCCAGGAGGAGCCAGGAATTGTACCAATTCGAGGTGTGTGTGCGAGTTCGAGAGGTTTGCCCGTGCGCCGATGACACCCATGAAGAGCTGCACCAACGCAAAGAAAGTATCAGAGTCCAGCAGCTGCACCAGTGGGAAGAAGATGGAGAGATACACCAAGAGGTGAATGAGTGGGAAGACAGTGACAGCCAAGAGATAGCCCGATGGGGCAGCGATGACAGTGAGGTCATGGGTGACAATGAAGAGGTCATGGACGAGTGAAGATGATGACATCTGGACCGAGCCCTTGCCCTCAGATGAGGATGAGTGGGACGAGGTGAGCATCCTGGAGCTGCCCCCGGAAGAAAATAAAGCAGAGCAGCGATGGAGGGATTTTGTGGCCGAGGGGCTCCCATTGCCTGTCCCTCGTGAGGCGTGGGTTGAGGCGCAGGAACCGGAGCCGTGCAGCCCAGGGCCGCTCCGTGCCTCGTCTGCCTCCCTGGAAGGCCAAGCCCCCGTGGGACACGCAGCTTCTCCCGCCCAGGCCCTCCATGGGCAGCCGGCTCACCCCAGCAAACGTCCCTCCCGCTTCAGGCGGATGCTGCGGGCGCTGCGGGGGCTGCTCCGCTGTCCCTGCCTGAGGCCACAGCCCGAGGAGTGACACACACAGGGCACCCACAGCAGGGATTGCTCCTGAGCTGCCCTCCCTGCAGGGCTGCAGCACCCATGGCTCTCTGAACGACGGCCCCGGGCACCAACGGGAACAGGAACAGTGTGACAGTGATGTGTAGGAGGCAGGAATGCCCACACACACACACCAAAGGCCGTGCAGCAGCAGCCAACGTTACTGAGGCCTTGGCTCCTTCTATAGCTGAGAAGGCACATGCGGGTCATTCTCACTGGCCGAGCTCGTTGCCACCCGGCCAAGCAGCCAATGGCAGCTGAACCCCCAACGGCCTGGGCCTGCTCTCCAACGGGCCTCACCCGTCCAGTTACGTAATTAACGGAATTACATCATCTATCACATTCAGTATAAAGTTTAAAACTTTTATAACTGTGAGGCCTCCAGGCCAGCTGTAGACCACCACAGAACAGGGGCCTGGAGAAGATGGAGATGGCAAGGAGACAATGAAGATGACGATGAGAAAGACAAGAGGAAGAAGAATAATTTAAATATAGTTAGAATAAGAAGAGTAGGACAGGAATAATAATTTAGCAATACATAGAAGAGGAATAGGAATAGGAATTTAGGAATAGATAGAAGAAGAGGAATTAGAACTGAACACTCTATAAAAGAAAAATAGTAATGGGAATAGTAATTTTATATTCTGTAGAAGAAGAGTAATGGGAACAAGAATGTGAAAATCCATAGGAGAAGAATAAGATTAAGGAGAAGTAGAAGTATGATTTACAACTCCATAAATGAAGTTAAAATCTTGTAAAAAAGTAAAAGTCGCAAATAATTTCTATTTGCCAATAAATTTGTGTTGCACAAGAGCAGAGTCTCCAGATTTCCTTTTTCCTTTCTCCTCTCTCCAAGGCATTTACGGATTTTCCACTTCAGTCCCAGTGCCCTGGGAGCAGCAACTGTCAAGCCCCCGTTGCCTGTGGGAGGGTTCTCTGCTGGAACCTGGAAAGTTTAGAGCCAGCTGAGATTGGGCTCTGCTCCCAGAGAATGAGGGCTGGCATGAGAGGGAACAGCCTCCAGCTGTGCCAGTCGAGGATCGGGTTGGATATTGGGAACAATTCATGCCGGGAAAGCCATTTCCAGCCCAGGGCAGTGGTGGAGCCCCCATTGCTGGAGGGATTTCAAATCCACATGGTTTGGGGGGACCCGGATCAGGGGTGGAGGCCCTGGCAGGACTGGGAGTCGTAGAGATGGATCTGCAAGGTCTTTTCTCTCTGGAATGATTCAGTGACTCCGTCAGCCCCCAGCTGCAGAGCTGAATCCAGCACCAGAATCAAGGTCAGGATAGGGAGCTGCTGGAGCAATGCCAGAGGGGTCATGGAGATGCCTTGAAACACTTTGTTTCCCTTAGGTCTACTATTTCTTCCAAAGATATTGTGTATGTTATTGAAGGTGATAACAAGCAGGTGCTGTTGTTTCAGTTTATGGAACACTCGTAGGTAATTAAAAAAAATCAGTGATAATCTGTGAGATTATTTGACATGGTATTAAATTTATGGTAGTTGAGGAAAATCCAAGAAGTCACCTTTATTTGTATTGTTAGCAGTCCACGTAGTCGAGTCTTAAGAGCATTGGAGGATGAGATGCGAAGCTGCAATGGGCACAGCTGCCTCAGCATGGTGATCACCACGGCCTGCAGAGGAATCTCAGCTCTGGGACTTGGAGCAGCTCCTGCCTGGCCAACTCCACTGACCCTGGTGTCTCCACATTGCTTTCCTCACATGTTCTCAGCTCCTCCTCTTCTCTAGCTAGAAAAAAATTGTGTGTGCCCCATTTTTTTATTTTAAATTTCTTCATATATATGTTCTAACTGAGGAATTCCCCACCCCTCTCCTTTGCCCAGCCTTGGCCAGTAGCATGTCCATCTTCAGAGCCATCAGGAATTGGCTCTGCCAGACATGGTAGAAGCTTCCAGCAGCTTCTCACAGCAGCCACCTCGTTGGGACCCTCACCATCAAGAACCAGGCCCTGCAAACCAAAACAGTGCCCAAGGCTGGGCCTGCTCTGGGCCCGTTCCCGCCCACCCCGCTGCTGTTGGGGTGCCGGGGTGGCCCTTGGTGACTCGGGAACTCTGTGTCGGGGGCCTTGATGACACAGGACATGGTGGTGGTCAGAGAGCCTTGGGACATCAGAGAGTTCAGCCCTGGCTGAGGGTTTCTAGGGGCACTGCAGGGCCCAGCGTGCCCAGTCCCAGGAGAGCCACTCTGGCAGGAGGAAGCAGCTCCAGGATCCGTCTGTGCAGAGGCCCAGAGTGACAGACGAGGACAAAGCCACCAAAGGCCAGCTTTGTCCTGAGCATGTCCCTGGGGCCAATTGCTCATGCCCTGGGCAGCGCAGCCTGCAAACCCAGGGCTCTGCAGGCCGGGGCTGGGGCTGCCGTGTGCGAGAGTGGCCAAAGCCTCTCAGGGCTCTGGGCACAGCAGGGGCCACAAGGCCACAAGGCCGGGGCTGCTCCGAGCCAGTTCCTGGCTGCTTGTCCTCGTTTCTAGGACAGGGTTCTGCCAATAAAAGACAGAAGTTCCCCTTTGAAATAGAGAAATTAATTTCACCCCCTCTAAGTGTTATAATTGTTTCAAATCAAGGACTCAAGGCAGAGATAAGGGGGTAGAAGTAACAACTCTTTACTACTATATCTAACCGCACAGGTAGAAAACAACAGCAGGTATTAAAATTACCGACAAAAAACCAGAAGAAAATAACCCAGTTCCACTCCTTTCTTTAGCCGCGGACACACTCGGTCTGTGTTCATTCTCAGGGATGTAACACGTGCGGCAGAGCAGGTGGGAGTGAGGGAGGTGGAGGGAGCAGCCGGAGAAACCCAACCCCAACATTCTGTTACCCAATTTCATTTACCAGCAAACCTACAGTTTGTTTGTAAAGGCAAATCTCTTTTCCCATTCATCAATCAGTGGAATCCCTCCCATTGTTTCTTTTATCTCTTGGTGCTAACTGTATCTACCAGCAATCTACAGCTTGTTTGTAAAGACAAATGCTACATTCCTCTCAGTTGCAAGTGACAGCAGGGACAAGGAGCTGTCCCAAGTGACAGACAGCAGGGACAAGGAACTGTCCCAAGTGACAGCAGGGACAACGAACTGTCCCAAGGACAAGACACTGGAGCCCAAGAGCTGCCCCAATGGGCAGATATGAGTGAGTGAAAGCTGTCCCAATGGGAGGAACATGTGAGCAGCCAGGAGCTGTCCCAATGTAGAAATGACATCAGCTCCAAGATGTGGGACAGACCCTTGCACCCTGTGAGCCACGAGCAGCCCCAGCCTTGTCCCCAGTGGGGCCCAGCTGTGCCAGCCCCGAGGGCACAGCGGTGGCAGCAGAGGCAGCGCCGGCCCTGCCCAGCCTCTCCTGCCCCACAGAGTCCCACGGACAGAACATCACCTGAGATCCTGAGCCAGGCGCTGCAGGAGATCAGGCACTGAGGCAGCAGCTGAAGGAAGTCTATGCCCTACAGCAGTGCATGGCTGTAGAAGTGGAATCAGTGGCCACAGCCAAAAGGGAAGAGAGCTCAGTGCCTGCCCCACACAGCCCCCCAGCCCCTCGCCCGCCCAGCTGGGAGCCCAGGCCCCCAGGGAGCAGCAGCAGGAGGGGACAGCGGCAGTGTCAGTGCGGGCAGGGCAAGAGAGCGAGGAGGGGACCTTGGCTGGGAAGGACAATGAGGTGGAAGATGACATTGAGCCAGAGCTTTCCCAGTGGGAAGGTGAGGAAGTCACCAGTTACCACGAATTCTCCCACTGGGAAGAACACTTGGAGCAAGGGAGAAGTCGGCAGCTCCCAAGACCCCTCGGACTGCGATGAACATATTGAGCAAGGGCTGTCCCAAGGAGCTGTGGCCAGCCGTAGAGAACTTTCTGACTGGTAAGAACCCATTGGCCAAATTGTGTCAGGAGGGAATGGCAGGTGACCCTCAGGACACTCCAATTGGGAAGATGACAGCCACCAGGATCTCATGCAGGAGAACCAGGAAGACAACACTGATCCCCCAGTGCCTTGCCCAGCTGGCTGGAAGCCCCCAGTGGGCAGTGGTCAGGGGCAGTGGGCAGGTCAGCCCTGCCACTGCCACAGACTGAGGAGGAGGAGAGGCCCTTTGCTGACATGGACCGAGAGCTTTCCCAGTGGGAAGATGAGACTATGAGAGAGATGTACCAGAGGGGTGAAAATGTGAGAGTCCAAGAAATTTCCCAGCAGGGAGCCAGGAGCCAAGAGCTGTGCCAACACCAGGTGCGTGTGAGAGTTCAGGAAGTTTCCCAGTACAGAGATGAGACACACCAAGAGCTCTATGAACGGGAAGAAACCATCAGAGTCCGGGAGCTGGTGGATGGTGCAGAAGGGGACAACAGCAGTGTCAGTGTGAGCACGGCAAGAGAGTGAGGAGGGTCCAGACCTTGGCTGGGGAGGACAACGAGGTGGAAAGTGACATTGAGCCAGAGCTTTCCCAGTGGGAAGGTGAGGAAGTCACCAGTTACCACAAACTCCCTCACAGGGAAGAATGCACGGAGGAAGATCTGTCCCAGGGAGAAGTCAGCAGCTCCCAAGACCCCTCGGACTGGGAAGAACACATCGAGCAAGGGCTGTTCCAAGCAGGAGTCATCAGCTGTACAGAACTTTCTGACTGGGAAGAACCCATTGGCCAAATTGTGTCAGGAGGGAATGGCAGCAGGACCTCAGGACACTCCAGTTGGGAAGATGACAGCGACAAAGAGCTGGTGCAGGAAAATTGGGAAGATGAGACCAAGCACAACATCGGGACCAAGCCCTTGGCCCCAGAGGATGACGAGTGGGACGAGGTGAGTGCCCCGGAATAGAACAAAGACGAAAAATGGAGTTATTTTCATTATTTATTTATTTATTTATCTTTCAAATGCCAGGTAAAACAGACGAGTGCCATTGAAAGTAGTTTTCTCCCCCAAGGGAGCTAAAACACTCCTTTCTTTCAGCCAAAGAGACCGAACCCCGTGTGTGCTTCTTGCCCCGGCCCGGTATCTGCACAGGGCATTTGCCGATGCTGCCGCAGCCCAGCCCAGCCCTTGGGGAAGCTCTGCGAGTGCATTTGGAAGGGCACGGACACCATTTCAGCGCCGTCTGTGTTTGTGCTTCATGTTTGTGCTGCCCGTGCGGGCGGAGCGGGGCTGGCGGAGCCGCGCTCCCCTCAGAGCCCCTGAGGGCGGCAGCAATGGCGGCGCCGCTCCCTCAGCGCCCGGGCCCGGCCCCGGCGGGCGGGGAGCCCTCGGCAGCGCCCTGCTGGCAGCAGGGAGCGAGCCCCGGCCCCGGGCTCTGTGCCCGTGGCGCCGCAGAGCCCAGGGGACACCTGCGAGAGCGGCTGCGATGCTCGGGCGTTGGCCCGGGCCGGCTGCAGCAGCCGCCCCTGGGCTCGGGAAGCGCTGGAGGCTCTCGCGGTGCCCCGGTGCAGCTCGGCCGGGTGCCCGTGCACGGCCCCGGCCTTGCGTGGTGCCCCTGCCCCGCTCAGCTCCCCGTGCCCTGCAAAGGCGCCGAGGCTGCGCTCGCTGCCCCGGCTGTCGCTGCTAAAGGCAGGGACGAGCCCCGGGGCCCGGGCAGAGCCCTGAGGGACACCCCTGCTCCCCGGGCTCCCGCGGCACGCGGAGCCGCTGCCCACAAGGCCCCGGCACGGCCCTGGGGCCGATTGCTCGTGCCCTGGGCAGCGCAGCCTGCAAACCCAGGGCTCTGCAGGCCGGGGCTGGGGCTGCCGTGTGCGCGTGGGCCAAAGCCTCTCAGGGCTCTGGGCACAGCAGGGGCCACAAGGCCACAAGGCCGGGCTGCTCCGAGCCAGTTCCTGGCTGCTCCACTGCTCATGGGGTGTCAGGGTGGCCCTTTGTGACACGGGCGTGTCGTGTCATGGCCCTTTGTGATGTGGGACATGGTGGTGGCCAGAGACCCTTGTGACATCAGGGAGCCCCACCCTTCACTGAGGGTATTTAAGGGGCACAGAGCCCTGGAGTGCTCAGTCCCAGGAGCGCCACCTTGTGAGGAGGAAGCAGCTCCCAGGATCGTTCTGCGCTGGACGCTGACAGCGACAGACCCTGACAGTGGGAAGGACAAAGGCAACTCCAACTCCCAGTCCCTTGCCCAGCTGGCTGGAAGCCCCCAGCGGGCAGTGATCAAGGGCAGTGGGCAGGTCAGCCCTGCCACTGTCACAGACTGTGGAGAGGAGAGGGCCTTTGCCAAAATGGACCGAGAGGTTTTCCAGTGGGAAGACTGACTGTCACAGAGGAACACGAACCGCGTGCTCTGACAGTCCAAAAAATTTGCTGGTGGGAAGCCAGGAGGAGCCAAGAACTGTACCAATTCAAGGTGTGTGTGCAAGTTCGAGAGGTTTGCCCGTGCGCCGATGGCACCCATGAAGAGCTGCACCAACGCAAAGAAATTATGCAAGTCCAGCAGCTGCACCAGTGGGAAGAAGATGGAGAGATACACCAAGAGGTGGAGGAGTGGGAAGACAGTGACAGCCAAGAGATAGCCCGATGGGGCAGCGATGACAGTGAGGTCACGGATGACAGTGGAGATGACAGTGAGGTCACGGACAACAGTGAAGACGAGAGTGATGATGACATCTGGACCGAGCCCTTGCCCTCAGATGAGGATGAGTGGGACGAGGTGAGCATCCTGGAGCTGCCCCCGGAAGAAAACAAAGCAGAGCAGCGATGGAGGGATTTTGTGGCCGAGGGGCTCCCATTGCCTGTCCCTCGTGAGGCCTGGGTTGAGGAGCAGGAACCGGAGCCGTGCTGTCCCTCGTCTGCCTCCCTGGAAGGCCAAGCCCCCGTGGGACACGCGGCTTCTCCCGCCCAGGCCCTCCATGGGCAGCCGGCTCACCCCAGCAAACGTCCCTCCCGCTTCAGGTGGGCGCTGCGGGCGCTGCGGGGGCTGCTCCGCTGTCCCTGCCAGAGGCCACAGCCTGAGGACTGAAGGCAATGAGGAGCAGTTCCGGGCAGCAGAGGCACAGCCCTGGGGGCTCTCTGGCACTGACCTCCTGTCCAGGCACACAAAGCAGCTCGGATGGAGTCTCTGGCTGTGCTTTCTCTGGTGTTGGAGCAGCAGCTGCTCAGGTCAGCTCAGAAGATGGAGAAGAAACGAAGGTGAAGATGAAGATGAAGATGAAGTCAAAGACAAGGAAGAAGATAAAGACAGCAGTGACGACAAGGCAGATGAAGACAACGACAATGAAGAAGAAGACGTAGACAAAGGCAAAGAAGATGATGATGAACGACAACACAGATGAAGATGAAGACAATGATGATGAAGACTGAGAATACAGAGAAGACAAAGAAGAATAATTTCAAAATTCATATAAGAAGGATAGTCATATGGATTTAAAAAGAGAAGAATAGTCATAAGAATTTAAGAATTTGACGAAGAGAAAAATAGGAATAGGAATAGGAATAGGAATAGGAATAGGAATAGGAATAGGAATAGGAATAGGAATAGGAATAGGAATAGGAATAGGAATTTAGAAACACATAGAAGAAGCAGAGAAGAATAGTTAGAATAGGAAAGAAGAAGAAGTAGAATAGCAAAGAATAGTTAGAAATGAGAATAAGAAAAAGAAGAAAAATTTAAGAATACAGAAATAATAATAAAATTGAAGGAATAAAACAACTGTCAAATTTATTTTTATTATATATTGTGTATTTATATTACAGTATTCAAACTAACAATGGGCTAAAGTTGACATTGTCACTTATTGCTGGGAATTTAATATTTCACCATGGCTAAGGCCAATCTTCTGCCTGCAAAACCAGACCTGCAGCTCTTCTAAAACTCTTCAGCAGAAAAGGAGAAAACTGCCAGGGATCCCTTTGCTGCTGCTGGTGCAAAGACCCCAACAGGAACTTTCCTTCAGCCTCCCAGCTGGCACTGGGCTGCCACACACAGAGCTCACAACTTGCTGCACAATTCTGAACACCAAAGGTTTCTTTCCGCTCACCGAAGGAGGAGCTGCTTGGGATCCACACATGAGGTGCCCTGCAATGGGAGAGGGAACATGAACCAGATGCTGGTAGGAAAAGAATTGCCTGTGGTGGGAAATGCCACGGAGCAAGGCAAGCCCAAGAGAGCATTTTGCTTTCACAGCATCCCTGCAGGAGCCACAGTCCCTTCCCAGAGCAAGCAAGAGAACAGCACAAAATGCTGGGCTGTGTCAGTTCTTGGCTGGAGCAGCAAACGGGGCAGTTCCAGGCTCCAGTGCCACAGACGCCCTGCTTGAGGGAACAGAACCCCCCAGGCCTCACTGCAAACGCCTGGCTGGCTGCAGACACCCCCTTTACAGCTGCAGCTGCTGGCAGGAGCTCTCCCAAACCAACGGTGTCTTCATGGCAATTTGGTTACAGAGTCAGCTCAGGTCCAGAGGAAGAACAGAAAGCACACAGCAAGCCCAAAGCCACAGATGCTGCACCGAGGGAAAACTCGACTGACTTGCCAAGTGGGTTAGAAAATACCCCAAATAAGGCACAGAGCACAGAGTGCAAACTGCAGCAGCCACTTGCTGGATCACTGTGGCTGCGCTGCACACGTCTGCAGGCTGTGCCCTGCAAGCACAGAAGGACACGTCAGGGCTGGGCTGGCTGCTGGGAATGCCTCGGGCAGGAGGATCCTCCGGCAATCAGCAGCACCCAGAGCCGCTCTGGGCACTGAGGCCTCTGTGTCCCACAGCAATGGGAACACGCTGGGATGTGGCAACGTTCCTGTGACACCACAGCAGCAGCTCACGCAAAAACCGCTTGGAAGGTTCTCCTGTGTCACAAAGGAGCACAAAGAATCCTCCCAGGGCACAGCCCAGTGCCCAAAGGATCCAAGAGGAACTCCCAAAATGCAGCAAACAAGGACACCCCATAGTCCAGCCTGAACACTGAGGAGGAGCAAGGACGGGACAAAACCAAAGGAAACATGACCTTTAGTCACTGATGCTTCTGACTAAAACCAGCAGGGCTTGTTCCATCTGGGATCTTTGTTCTAGTTCTGAAAACAAGCAAGGTTCTCCACTCTAAATATGCAGAGTGCAGAAACTGGGGAGGAGGTGGGATTGGGAAGGAGGAGGAGCAGGAGGAGGAGGGAGATGGGAAAAGGAGGAGCAGTAAGAGGAGGAGCAGGAGCAGGCAAAGAAGGAGAAACAGGAGGTTCCAGTGCCCCCTGTGGCCGCAGCACCCCGGCCACGGGACCATCGCCCCAGCGCACCCTGCAGGGGAGCGGGGAGGGAAAGCTCGTCCCAAATCTATCGGGGGGTCCCTGAGAGGGTTTTTTTATTGGGGTGTGTTTGGAGCTCGCAGATTACAGAATTGAGCCCCAAATATCATCTGGAGTCCCTGGGAGGTTTTTTTCTGTGTATGTTTGGATCTTGCAGGACCCCAAAGCTGAGCCCCTTGGGGGGATCTTTGGGGGTCCGTGTGGCCATTGCCCAGTATCGGCAGGGGGAGGACATTGGTGCTGGGGACCCCTGGGAGAGCAGAGGAGAGGAACCCCTGGGACCTCCAGAGCAGGGAGAGCAGAGAGGGGTGATCCTGGAGCTGGGGGCCCCTGGCAGCCTGGAAAGGGGGGAGTCTGGAGAGGAGGGACCCCTGGGATCCCAGGGATCTCAAAGTGAGGCATCAGTGAAGAAGGGACCCCATGGACCCCCAGAAGCCCCTGGATCATCCCTAAGCAGGACCCTGGAGAAGGGGGAACCCCTGGAGCCATTGGGCCCCATCATCCCAGGGAAGGGAAACCTCTGGAACCCCAAAGTGGAGAGATCAGAGATGGGGAACACCTTGGAGGGGATTTTTGGGCTGAATCTTGGTATTTTGGAGAATTTCATGGACTTTTTCACAGGTGCCTTGCTTGCACTGAGTGTTCCTGTCTCTGTGTGTGCCCCTGCACATATGCTACAGAAAATCTGGGAGAAATACAGCTTTCCTAGATGTGGAAGTACCTTGGATATCTCAGTTAGGCCTGTAAGGAAGGTTCAGTTATAGTTATGGATTACTTAAATGCTTCTAAATGTTGTTCTTTTGCTAAGTTGTTAAATGTAAGTCATAAGCTAAGTGTTGTTTTTCTCTTAAGTTGCTAAATAGAACTTAAAAGTTATAGCTGTAAGTTATTTTAAATGCTGTTAAGTTTTATTACTCTGTTGAATTAAGGTTAAGTTATAAGTTAAGTTAGGTGTGAATTCACTGTTGTTCTTCTGTTTAATTCCTTGGTCTAAGTTAGAAATTAAGGTAGAAGTTAAAGTGCTTCTCAGTGTTGTTAAGTTTTTAGGCTGTGCTCCATTTAATCCCTGCCCACACTGTCCTTTGTCCCATGCACCTGAACACAGCACACAGCCACCCACACTCCCCTAGAGAGTTCTCAGTTCATTTCTGTTTTGGTTGCCTGGATTTTGTTTGTTTTGTTGTTGCTTGTTTTCCCTTCTTGTGC
>JAREIS010003164.1:0-19310 GCA_030060385.1 Muscicapa striata striata | reverse complement strand
TTTTCCCCTTTTTGGTTAAGCCCACCCTTCCGGTTATAAATTGCCTTTCTTCTTTAATAAGTGTTTTATCCTTTTTGTTATAACTGCTTACCTTCAATAAAGATCTTTCCATCTGGGATTAATGCTGCCTCGACTATTTCCCAATTCCCACCTTGGCTCTCTTTGCCTCTCTGTCCACCACATATTTCCTTCTTCAGGATCCTTTTTGGTGTTCCTTGATGTGATAATAGCTACCTTTTAGGTAATGAACTGTTTAAAGTTTTATTTTCTTGTGCCGTTTAATTTTTCCCTTTTGAGTTTAGCAGTCCCTTTCCCAAATGCTCCTGGGCATGAACCACTCCAAAGCATATCTTGAGTCTGAAAAATTTGATTTTTTTCCTTTTGCCAGCTCTAAGGCCCAGGTTAAGGAATTATTTCAGCTTTTTTGTGAGAGGTATTTGTTGGCAAGGTCCAGACTCTATTACCTCTCTTTGTGGTAACTGCATACCCACATGTCTTTTTCCACTGATGATAAGCTGCTCCCATCATGAACCAGCTCCAAGTCCTGAGGGATGTCCCTCAGTCCAGGGACTGGGTAGGTGGCTTCAATGGTCTCCAGGCAGTCGTGGATCACTGGTTTTCCCTCTCCTGATCTGGAAGTCCCAGGGCTGGAGCTGACATAAGAACCTTCTTTAGTTGGTTGAAGGCTCGTGTTGCTTCTGTTGTCCACTGAAGATCCCTGCTCCCTTTGTGATTAAGGCATACAGGGGTTTGAACAATCCATAGTTATAAATTCCGTCTGCCACCCGTCATGCCTAGAAAGGTTCTCAGTTCTTTTTACTGTCTGGGGTTTTGGGGTTTGTATTGTTCCTTACAGTCTTGCCCAAGGTCCTTTGTCAGCACTCCTTCATAGCCCAGGTAAATCCTGTTTGTTTCACCATCTGGGCCTTTTTTGGGATACCCGAACCCCTGCAGGCCCAAAAGTTTAAACACCTCAATCCACACACCCTCTTGGGTCGGGTGGCTATTAAGAGGTCATTCACATACTGAAGCAGCGTCCTTCTCCTTGGGGGTTCCCAAGACCCAAATCCTTTGCCACGTTCTCCAAATGGTAGGGAGTTCTTGAACCCCTGGGGTAAATAAACCCATGATGAGTTTTACATCCAGTTTTGATTCTCCATTTAAACAATGCTCTCATGCACACAGCCAACACATTTTCCTTGCCCCTGTGCCATGGCAATGCCCTGGGCCAGTTCTTCTGTGAAATCCCACACATCCTCAAGCTCTCCTGTTCCAAATCCTTTCTCAGGGAACTTGGGCTCCTTACTGTTAGTGCCTTTTTAGCTTCTGGCTGTTTTGTGTTCATTGTTTTCTCCTATATTCAGATCTTCAGGGCCGTGCTGAGGATCCCCTCTGAGCAGGGATGGCACAAAGCCTTTTCCACCTGCCTCCCTCACCTAGCTGTGGTCTCCCTTTTTATCAGCACTGGCTTTTTTGCCAACTTGAAGCCCCCTTCCATCTCCTCCCCATCCCTTGATCTGGCAGTGTCAGTTCTGTATGCGGTGGTGCCTCCAGCACTAAACCCCCTCATCTACAGCCTGAGGAACCAGGAGCTCAAGGCTGCAGTGTGGGGACTGATGATGGGATTGTTTAAGAAACAGTAAACTGCTTACTAGTTTCTGCAAGTCACTTGTAATAAGAATAATTTTTGATACTATTTCTTTGGTTTGGTGGTTGAATTGCTCTTGTCTTCCCTTTGATTCAGCATTTTAATATATTCCATGAAGAAGTGCCATTCCTTGTGCCCTTTCTCATTTAGTTCCTCTCAATCTTTGCTGTGGCCACAGACTGTGTCAATTAGAAGCTGTGCCCTCAGTGGTTTAAAATGAACGAAAGGATCTCCCAGCAGAATTTTCTGTGGAGGTGCAAATTTTGTTCCCTTCTCTGGAACAGCAGCAGCAATGTCTGTGTGCAGAGCTGGGGGCAGATCAGTGCTGGCACAGCAGCTGTGCCCAGCAGCAGCAGCATTTGGTGTTGCCAGTGCTGCTCCCGTGCCACTGTCCCGCTGCCCTCCTGCCCCTCGTGTTGCTGCAGGGCCTGAGTGCTCTCAGGGCTGGGCACAGCCCTGGGGGTGGCAGTGCCGGGGCTGCAGCAGGGACAGGCCATGGGCACTGCTGGGGCAGCGCTGACGCCTCAGGGCAGGGCCTGGGGGCTCCAGGCTCCTTGGCCAGGCTCTCTCCAGAACACTTGGCCAGGCCAATGCTGAGCAGAGAAAACCCCCGTGAGCAGCCCCAGGCTGGCCATGGGCAGGCTGAGGGCAAACAGCATGGCTGGGGCTCTGCAAGGTCCCTGCAAGGGGGAGACCCTGGCAAGGAGCAGCAGAGCAGGGGTTGATCCATCCCCACTGCACTGGACACCCCAGGGCAGCGTCCCAGAGCGTCCTCATGCACCTGCCAACAACATCCCCCCTCTGCAGCCCTGGCCTCTCCCCCAGCTCACACAGGTGCCGCATCCTTGCAGGCACAGACACGGCAGCCCTGGCTCAGGAGCCCCTGTTTGCATTGCACAGAGCAGGTGTCAGCACCCCCATGGTGCTGCTGTGGGGAGATGGAGCTGAGTGAGCACAAATGCCATCAGCCCCTGCAAGGGGCCAGCAAGGGCTGGGGGACGGAGAGGAAACCACTCAGGTTTGTCGTGGCCTCTGCAGTCAGCCAGAAAATTTGTTCCCATGAGCTGTGAGTTTCCTGTCCTGTAGCTGTTGGGGCTTGGGTTTTGCCCCTGGCTGCCACAACAAGCCTGGATAAAATGCTCCCTATGGAACAGCTTTTCCTGGCTGCTTCAGGCAGACTTCAGCCACAAGGTGCTTAGATGCAAGTGATGCCTAAAGCTTAGGCTATCAGCTCTTTTGTGAGATTATTTTTTGCTTGCAGAACCTTCTTAGCCAGCGAAAAAGAGACCGAGAAAGCTTCACTGTGGTTCTGCAGACAACTTTATTTCTATGAAGAGGTCTGGGCAGCTGTCTGAATACATAAAGTATTAAAGGGGCTTGTATAGGCTTAGGGTGCCTTAGAAAATGGACCAATAGTATCAAGGATTGAAAAATATCCAACTACTTAAAGATTTTAGGTAAAAGTGACCGATTACTTTAGGGTTTGAAAAAGGATCAATTAAAGCACAAAGAGATAACATGGGGGTCTGCAGAAGATGGTGAAAATACTTCTAGCATTAGTCATTCTAAGGAAACAATTTCTTATCAAAGGGATGATTTTCCAGGGAGGCCCTGTCAGGGTATCAGCTTCTTCCACAACTCCTCTCTCTGTATTTACAAAAAAGTGCTCCTGACAGCTTTTTTTAAACATTGGACAAGGCGTGAAAACATAGCTAACACAATGACAATTCCAATCAAAATCCACAAAATTCCCTTGACCAAAGATGAAGCCCATCCCGTCAATCCCTAATGGCTGAAAAGGTTATTGACCCAGTCTGGGTTGGTCTCCCCTTTCAAGTACTTCATGAGTTCTTTCAGCTTCTGGATGTTTGTGTGAATGGATGCTGAACATGAAGAGAGTTGAAGCAGCACATTCCTTCAAAGTCCTGGCAGCCATGTCCATGGGCAAGCAGCAGGAAATCAATTGCTGCTCGATTTTGCAGAGATGCATGTCTTGTGGTTTCTTCATCCTTCAAAAGATCACTCAAGGCAGCAGATGTAGCATTGGCCTGCTTACTAAGCCAGCATCCCAAATGATTAATTTCGCTGAGGGCTTTTGCTGCTGCTACCCATGGTGGGAATAGGGAGACAGCAATTCTTTTGGGTTTGTTCCAATTGTATAATTTGAGGTCACTGATTTATCAAAATAAGAGTATTGGTCTAATACCAATACTCAACTGTGATGGACAAAAGACTCTAACTTAAAGTTAGAAAGTGTATGTTTATTCAGCACTGGGCAGCAGCATGAGGTAATCCTCTAATACGCATTGCAAAATCACAAGTGATCACAGAGTCTATTTATTAGCAAAGGATTCAAACAAATTCATATTCATAATAACAGCCCCTCCCATCCCCCACTTCCTATGGTAATTAGCTTGAATAGCTATTAAGCATGCGTGATTGACTTCTTAAATTAAGTCTGGGGTCGTTTTCATGTGGAGGGGTCTTAAAAGTATGAAGTAAGGTGAGTCTTCCTCACCCTAAATTCTCGACCTTTTCTATCAATGACAATACAAATGATTTCTGGGGACAGTCCAATTTTTCAAAGAATGGGTTTCTGATTGCATTGTCTATGTTCCTTTGGATCTGCTCACTAGTTTTGTCTTTTTCCATTGTAAGCACAGCTGAGCAAACACAAAATGACACACAATCAATTATTTAAGTTTCAGGTAGTTACCTCCTTCTAACTTCTAATTATTTTCAACAAGGTAACTAAAATCCTAATTTTCTAAGATTAGTGTTTCATTTGCCACCTCTCTTTTGAAATGAGTAAATTCTTTTACTCAATATGAGGATTTCTCTTCATCTATCCATGACGCACGGCGGTGATTTCTTAAGACTAAGCCATACGCCTTTGATAGCGATGCTAAGTCTGCCACTTGTCATAGTATCCTCCAATTCCAAACAAGTACAGCAATAGACAAAATCAAACTTATACCAACTAAAATAAGCAGCACAGCGATTGGGTGAATTAAGGCATTAAGCAAACCAATTGCGGTTGGTGTCCATGCAAATAGCACATTTTACTAATGATGAGACAGATGTTTTTCAAATCTTTTAAAAACTCCTTTTATAGTCTCCTCATCATGGTGTATTGTGATTAAAGTCCTTTTCCTTGCATCTTGGATCTCTTTTATAATTTTTCTTAATTCCTGATGTTTCAGTAGCTGAGCGACTAGGGTTAAATTCATTCCTAGAGGTGCAGGCAATATTTCTTGCACAGTAACCAGGTTTGCCTTTTTGTACTGATGTAATATTACAGGTGCCTGACAGGAAAAGTTGCATCCTTTGATTTTAGCAAAATTACAAACACATAAATTGAATTGAGTCTTATCCACAATTTTATTGTTTATTATTATGGTGGGACATGCTGTTCTGAGACAGACACAACCTTGTCCTATATAGACAAGTGAAGTTGTCTGGTTGGTTAGATGCATTTCAAAGTGGCAAATGCTTTGGTCCGTGTCCAGGCAGGTATCTTTGTCATCTTCTAAAGTTCCTTCACATATATATCCCAATTGTTTTCTCATAGAACAGGGCTCTAGGTTAATGGTCTGCCATTTTCCTTCAACTTCTCGTGCCCACATTCTATGTTCAGAAGGATACAATACAGTCCCTTCATGATTTAGTCCTAGAGCAACTATAGGATATATTAAGCTCACAGATGCACTATGTATAGTTAAAACAAAAGTTGTCACTGTATTTGTATCAGGGTCATAGGTAAAATTAACCAAAACCCACCAAGGTTGAAACTCTCTTTTTTTTTCAGAGGCATTGTCCTAAACAATTTTGCAAATTTCAGAAGGGAATATCCCTTCTTCACCTTCCCTGATGACTGTGGCAGCCACTGACTGCATCCACATTTGTGCTTGGGTACATTCAAGAGCCAGAGAAATATTTGCACCAGCTGTGGCTAGGGCTTTAATTATTACCTCATGATCTTGCTCTTCTATATTTTCCCATTTTGGTAATATTTTGGTCAGTTTCCAATGATTGTTCCCTAGTGCTAATAAAGAAGATTGCAAAGGCTGCCGTAATTTAACTAAATCACTTCCCATCATAGTCAATTTGTTCATTAACACCTCCGAATCCATTGTGTTTAAAACTCCCAATCCTGTTCCTAATATCCCAGTGAGGTCTCTCTTTTTCTTAAAACTAGCGGGCATACGGTTTTGAAGCCAAGTAGTGCATTCCATAAAAGGAGATTTGAGAAATGGGGCACATTCTGGCCAAATGGCAGAAGCATTTACCTGCATTCCCATTTCTACTCGCTTCAGAGACCATTCTGGGTTAGTTAGCAGTCTCTGAATTCCTGTTTTCTTGATAGCATATGGTCCAGTTTTAGTAATTGTGGGAATTATAGGTTGTTCATTTTTCTTTGAAATAATTGGAGTCTGGATTGTTACAGCCCTCTCTGACACTGGTGGGGTTGATTTGCCTTTGATGTTGTGAAACTCAATGCAATATTGAGTAATGTTAAAATCAAGATCAAACCCTTTTGCTGCACGTCCTTCAATTTTAAGTCTAAATTCAGGACACATGGTCAAGCATTTGTCACAGCATGCAGGACCAACTTGGATGAGTTCCATGGGTGGATGGTGAGCCTCATGGAACCCATCCTGTACGAATGCATATTCACATCCCCAAACATTCCTTTCTTCCCACATACTTGCATTCGTGACCCTTAACATTTTGCTTAAAGCCCTACGAGAGTAGGGATCGTAAGCTTTCCCTTGGCATTGATAAATCCTGGTTACATTGTACTGGTGTGGTGTTGCTTTGACTCTTATTATAGTCATGGCAATGACCACAAGGGCCACAACTGTTCGCATTATGTCCATGATAGCTGTAAGTTCATTACTCGCTGTTCTTGGTGAATTTCAGCTTCAGGTCTCCATTGCCTGGTGCAATTTTCCAAATTTCTTCAGGAGCCTTCTTCACTAGGGAGTGATGGATCCAAGCCTTCTGTTCTTTGATCTTGACTGCCGTGAAGGTGGGGAGGAGTACCTGCAATGATCCTTCCCACTGTGGTTCCAAAGTCTTCTCTGCAAAAGACTTAACATATACATAATCCCCAGGTTGTACATCATGTACTGGCCCATCTAATTCTCTGCTTTGGGCCCCAGCCACATATTTTCCAGTTTCTCTCTGGGACTCCAAAACGTGGTATTATTTCTTGTAACAATGCCTTGGTCACCTCTCGTGCCTTAGCTGCCTTCCGGGTAGGGAAGGCTTCTGGCCACCCTGAAAAGGTATCTGTTAACACTAATAGGTAACGATACTCCCCTTTCCTGGGCAATTCCGTAAAATCAATTTGCCATTGCTGCCCAGGTCCACAACCTTTCCCAGTTTATCCAACTTCAGGCTTTGGAAAGTTTTTAGGATTAGTTCAGAGGCAAAGACCACACTGATGAGTTACTTGTGTTACTGTGCCTTGTAATTTTCTAGCCAGAATTCTATCCTTTAAATAATTGTATAGGGCATCCATTCCCCAATGTTTTCTCATGTTCTTTTAGCACTAGTGACCACTACAAGTAAGAGGATACTACAACTTTTCCTTCTTTGGTTACAGCCCACCCTTCCTGGTTATAAATTGCTTCTTCTTCCTTAATAAGTGTTTTATCCTTTTTGTTATATACTGGCTTACCTTCAATAGAGATCTTTCCATCTGGAATTAATGCTGCCTCGACTATTTCATTGGGTGCCTCACCTTTGGCTGCATCTTTTGCCTCTCTGTCCACCAGCATATTTCCTTCTTCCAATTCTGAGCTCACTTTTTGGTGTCCCTTGATGTGCATAATAGCTACCTTTTCAGGTAACTGAACTGCATCTAATAGTTTTAGTATTTCTTGTGCATGTTTAATATTTTTCCCTTGTGAGTTTAGCAGTCATCTTTCTTTCCAAATAGCTCCGTGTGCATGAACCACTCCAAATGCATACCTTGAGTCTGTATAAATGTTGATTTTTTTCCTTTTGCCAGCTCTAAGGCCCAGGTTAAGGTGATTATTTCAGCTTTTTGTGCAGAGGTATTTGTTGGCAATGGTCCAGACTCTATTACCTCTCTGCTGGTGGTAACTGCATACCCAGCATGTCTTTTTCCACTGATGATATAGCTGCTCCCATCAGTGAACCAGCTCTCAGCGTCCTCCAGCGATGTCCTTCAGATCCAGGCAACTGGAGTAGGTGGCTTCAATGGTCTCCAGGCAGTCGTGGATCACTGGTTTTCCCATACTCCTGATCTGGAAGTCCCAGGGCTGGAGCTGACATAAGAGCCTTCTTTAGTTGGTTGAAGGCTCGTGTTGCTTCTGTTGTCCACTGAAGATCCCTGCTCCCTTCTGTGATTAAGGCATACAGGGGTTTAACAAACAATCCATAGTTATAAATCCACAGTCTGCACCACCCTGTCATGCCTAGAAAGGTTCTCAGTTCTTTTACTGTCTGGGGTTTTGGGGTTTGGCATATTGCTTCCTTACAGTCTTGCCCCAAGGTCCTTTGTCCAGCACTCACTTCATAGCCCAGGTAAATCACTGTTTGTTTCACCATCTGGGCTTTCTTTTGGGATACCCAATACCCCTGCAGGCCCAAAAAGTTTAGGAGGCTTACCGTCCAATCCACACACGCCTCTTGGGTCTGGGTGGCTATTAAGAGGTCATCCACATACTGAAGCAGCTGTCCTTCTCCTGCTGGGGGTTCCCACGACTCCAAATCCTTTGCCAGCTGTTCTCCAAATATGGTAGGGGAGTTCTTGAATCCCTGGGGTAGTACACATCATGTGAACTGAGTTTTACGTCCAGTTTTGGGATTCTCCCATTCAAATGCAAAAATTTTCTGGCTGGTTTCATGGAGAGGGAGGCAAAAGAAAGCATCCTTCAAATCTAAAACAGTAAACCAGGTTAGTTCAGGTGTTAAAAGAGTTAACAAAGTGTAGGGGTTAACAACCACTGGGTAGAAATCTTCATTTATCTTATTAACAGCTCTTAAATCTTGTACTAACCTGTATGATCCATCAGGCTTTTTCAGAGGCAAAATAGGAGTGTTAAAATCGGATTGACACTCTTTTAATAGTCCTATTTGCAAAAAGTTTTCATAGATTGGGCTAATTCCTTTTCTGTCTTCCCTTTTCAAGGGATATTATTTGACCCTTACCGATTGTTCTCCTTCTTTAAGCTGGATTTTTTTTCTGGTGGAGCATTCTTTGCCCTCCCTGGTATATTAGAGGCCCACACTCCAGGAAACACCTGATCTTTTATTTTCTTAATAATTTCTTCTTCATTTTCAACTTCTTTTTTTTTTTTTTTTTTTTTTTTGTTATTAACATTAAGCTTAACAATTTCACATATTGTTGATCTTTTACCTCCAAACTAATTTCCCCATTTTTAAATATTATCGTTGCTTCCAGCTGCTCTAGCAGATCCCTGCCTGAAAGTGCAGATGGAGCATTAGGCATATACAAAAATCAATGAATTCCTTACTGTTTTCCTAATTTATACTTTAATGGTTTGCAAAAATATGCTTTTTCAGGTCGGCCAGTCGCCTTTTTACATTTTTTGTATTATTTCTACTAGTTTCTTTGTCCCTGGTTTACACCCCTCTTCTCGATTGCTGGAAACTCTCCATGTCTCATTTAGCAAAGTCTCCAAGTTCCGACTTGCTGGGCCTCACATCTTCTGGAGCTTTCACCTGATGTCACTTGTAGATTGCCCTAAAAACAAGTTTACCAATTGTTTTATTCCCTCATCAGATTCAGGATCCAGGGTGGTGTGTCAACGCATTGCCTCTCGCAACTGGTCTAGAAATTCAGAAGGAGTTTGAGAGGAATTTTGTTTAATAGCATAGACAAAAAATAGCATAACATAAAATAGGGTGGATACAGTCAAGTTGGCTCTTGTGTTTCGGGAATTGGGGGTGGTTTAATTTTTTTCTCTCTTCTTCTTGAGTTTTCATACAATATACTTTGTTAGGATGTGTACACCTTTGATTTATTGAGCATGTGCTGCAACACTTCTTGGGTTTTTCTTTATTAGCTTTATTATCTTTCTCGAGAGCCAACACTAAAGGGTCAGAGTGTGGTCTAATTCCACAAGCCCTTTGCCACTTAGGGTGATTCTTAAAGGTGAAAAACATGTCAGCATAAGTAACTTCATGCCATTTCTGCTCACTCCTAAGGAAAAACATCAGCTATACCAAAGTGTTATAGTCCAACGTCCCTGATGGGGGCTACTTCGCCCCTTCCTCAAGTTTATAAAGTGGCCACTCCCGTGTGCACAACTTAATAAGCTCTCTTTTAGTTTCTGTATCCTTATGATCCACCAGCTCTTTCCAATATGCCAAAACACATCCTAAAGGACTACCTTTAGGTACCTCTTTGCTTTTACTTGCCCCCATACTGAAAATTCTTTTCCTCTTAATGCCTTTTAACCTTATCCCAGCTCCGGAGCTTTACCTAGCAGTAACTTGGTGCAAAGATCTTCCACTTACACACTTGTCTGACCCACAATTCTTAACAAACTACACAATGAAACACAACTCAGGGGTCACAGTCACAGCCCTCCCTCGGACAGGGAAGTTCTTTTATCCTGGGATCCCCCTCCCTGAATCAGTGCTCCCAGAAGCATTGCCCTGGTGATGTTGATGCTGGATGTCTCCTTAAGAGGTCTGGGCACAGAGAAGAATGAGCCCCTTGAGGGCTGGCCCTATTTGGACAACCTGCTCTTCCACCCCAACCTCACCATGTCTGACATCACCCACCTTTTCGGAGTGACATCCTAAAACACTAAAGAAAATTACTGGATTTTCTTTATAATTAAAATAGATTTTTTTAAAAAAAAAAAGTTATATATGTATTTTTAATATTTATAATATTATTATTTTTATTACTTTTTTAAAATAGTCATATTACAAACTCCATACATTTTTAGCAACCAAAAAATTTATTGGTCATTGCTTCATTAATTTATAGACCACTATTGGCTATTGATTTCTTCCTTTTCATACTAATTAGTCTTTTTATTAGTCATTTTGTATTCTTTTTAATCATTTTCTCACACATGGTAAAAAGGGCCACTTTGGGGTACATGGAGACATTTCTGGGTCACATTTGGGGCTGTTTTGGTTCTGGGGATGGAATTTGGAAGGCAGTTGAGGGTCAGAAGGACACTTAGGGGCATTGAGAGTGTACTGAAGTAGTACTTATGGATCCTGAGAGAAAATGTCGGCATCAAAGTGGCAGCTAGAATTCCAGAGGGGCACCTGGAGGTCAGGAAGGGGAATCTGGGGCCCTTTGGGGTCCAGGTGGGCACTTGGGGGCTCTGACGGGGCTCTCTGGGGCGCGGGAAATGATGGGAGTTGTAGGTGCAGGAATAATACGGTTTAATGGAACCACAGAGCATCACAGGAGTTCTCGGCACAGCTGCAATGTCTCTCGGTGTGGCGCAGTGCATGACGGGACATGAAGTCAAGGCTGGAATGGCGCTCTACAGGAACAGTGGAGCATGATGGGAGCTGTAGTCCTGGAAGTGGCTCGAATCGGGTGTTTTGCGGTCCAGGGAAGCACCTGGAGGGTACTTTTGCATCCGAGCTGTGACTAGAGGTCCTCAGGGGGGAACGTCTATGGTTCGGGTGCACTTGGGGGGAGCTTGGGGAGCTCTAATTGGGCTCTTTAGGGCACGGGGCACGGCAGGAGTTTTAGGAGCGGAAATGTGTTATGAGGGACTCTGAAGCTGCCGGGGATGAGAGGAGATGAATTCCCAGAAGTGTCTGTAACGGGCATCTATGGGGTTGGGAGTACTCAGAGGATTTGTGGACGCTTTTGAGGTGGTCCCAAATGGGCGCTGAGGGGGCACTTATGAATCTTGGATGGTCTGGGGGACACTTATGGGACATGTGGAAGGCGGATACCAGGGGTTCTGTGGGGCACGGGGCATGACGGGTGTTGTAGTCCCAGCTCCAATGGGGCTAAATCGGGCTGTGGGGCATGATGGGAGTTGTAGGCAAAAAGAAAAGATGGCTCCGACCCCAGGCATGGTCCCTGCATCCCCAATCCCCAGCACTGATTGGCTGTGGACAGTGATCGGCAGAGGTGGGAGCAGCCCATTCAACCCCTCCAGTCCCTCCCAGGTCAGCCCAGTTATTCCCCAGTACATTTCCAGTGCCCCTCCAGTCCCTCCCAGTAAAGATCAGTTCATCCCCAATACAGCCCAGTGCAACCCCAGTGCCCTTACATGCCCTCCGAGTAAACCCCAGTCCCTCTCAATAAACCTGAGTTCATTCCTATTCCCTTCCAGTTTCTTCCAGTGTCATCCATAGTACGCACCAATATCCCCCAGTCTTCCCCACAGTGTTCCCAGTTTGTCCCAGTATTGCCCACTATCACTTCCAGTATGTCCCAATGTGTCTCTGTGCACCCCCACAGTCCATCCCAGCCCACCCAGATTCCCCCCACCCCCAGCATTCTCCGTGTTCCCAGGTTGTCCCAGTCCTCCTCAGTACCACACCAAGTTTATGCCAGTGTCTCCCATAGAGTTCCCACTGTTTCCCAGTATGTCCCAGTCCACTCAAGTATCACTCCCACTATATCCCAGTGTCTCCCACAGAGTTTCCAGTGTTCCCAGTATGTCCCAGTCCTCCCCAGTGTTTCCAATGAAACTTGAACTTCTCACGTGGCACCCAAACCCAGCAGTGGGGTCAGTGCAGTGTCCATGGCCACAGCCCCTGGCATTGGCCCAGTACAGGTTGGGATGATGATCCACCAGAAGCAATGGGGGAAAACTATGAATTCTATAAGAATTAAAAATTAAAAGGAAGGGTTATACATTAGAGGGGAATCTTAGGCGTTCCGGGAAGTCTGTGCCTCTCAAGTACCTCAGCCTATGGGGAAAGAGAGAGGGAAAAGCGGCCGGGAAATTAGGATAAAAGGAGGCTGCGTCCTCCAAAAATTTGAGAGATCCCAGGGGAATGCCCCATGGCCTCTCCCTTTATTCGAATAAAGCAAAAAGGACTCCTCTGTCTCCTTTTTGGACATAGACCTCTGGTGTTTGTGGATTAATTTTCCTTACAATTTGGGGGCTCTTGTCCGGGATATTTCCACCGTCCGGGGCAGCAGGCAGCGGGTGGAGCTGAAGGCGCGCCACCCAGTTTGGTGATCAGCTCCCTGGGTGCTGCTGGCACCGGGCGATCGATTGGGTTCCCGAGACTGTCCAGGAGACAGACGAGTGGCGGACCAGGGGTCCGTGAAGAGTCCACAGGGAAGGACCACTGAAAATCTCACCGGTGAGTAAAATGGGATCCTCACGGAGCAAACCTGGGAGGGCGCCCATGGAGGGCAGCACAGGTACACCTGGGAGGACACCCATGGAGGGTTGCAGAGGTACACCTGAGAGGGCACCCATGGAGGGTAGCACAGGTGAAACAGGGAACCCATGGAGGGTTGCAGAGGTACACCTGAGAGGGCACCCATGGTGGGTAGCACAGGTGAAACAGGACACCCATGGAGGGTTGCAGAGGTACACCTGAGAGGGCACCCATGGTGGGTAGCACAGGTGAAACAGGACACCCATGGAGGGTTGGAAGGGTGAAGCCGGGGAAGGGCCCCCGGAGAGTCCCTTGGGGAGAATGCTGAGGTCTTGGGACAGATTGTATATTCACCCAGAGGTAACTATGGAAATCATGGTAAAATATTGTTATTTTGTGTGGCCAGAGTATAAGTTGGCAAATGAACTTTTGTGGCCATGTTATATAGATGCCCTGGGGCAAGAGGGGAGTAGTGACCACCGGCCCCTGTGAGGCTGCGGGGTGCCCAGCCGCCTGTGATGCCCGGGGTGCCCGGGGTGCCCAGCCGCCTGTCTGCTGCGGGCCGTGCTCGCTGGGAGCACCGATGGAGGGAGGAGCTGTGTTTGGACTGTGACAGGACAGGGACTGGCTCTGGTATACGGTGTGTGATAAAGAGAAGGGGAACAAGGATAAAGGAATACATAGGAAATGCAGATTGTACGTGAAAAGATTAGAATTCTGTTTTAAGGATTTTGTGAGTTTTGCTGGAAAACAAAAGTAATACAGGGAAAGCCATAGAGGTTTGTTAAATGTGTGAGACGAGTTTGAAAAGCATGAGTTTCTGATTGCTCCTCATTGTGATTGTAATTTACTGGGAAGAGATTTGATAACTAGAATGGAAATGCAAATTAGTATTGTGAAAAGTAACAAGAGTAAAAAAGTAAGAAGTAACACAGAGTCCAAAACTGTAATATCTTTGTATAAAATGTCTGAGAAAGTTTATACTGAAATAAATCCGGAAGTGTGGGCAGCCCCAGGGAAATATGGAAAACTAGATATAGAACCTCTCCAAATTACTTTGAAGCAACCAGGACAAGCATTGTCTAAAAAGCAATATCCTCTTCCAAGGGAGGGAAATAAGGGGTTACAGCCTGTTATTGAGTCCCTGCTGAAAGCAGGTCTTTTGGAGCCATGTATGTCTCCTTATAACACCCCTATCCTGCCGGTTAAGAAACCAGATGGAACATACAGAATGGTGCAGGATTTAAGAATAATAAATGAAATTGTTAAACCAAGGCATCCCACAGTTCCGGATCCATATACAATCTTGAATCAGATCACTTCTTCACATCGGTATTATTCTGTACTGGATTTGAAGGATGCTTTCTGGGGGTGTCCGATTACAGAAGACAGTAAACAGTATTTTGCCTTTGAATGGGAACAGGAGAAAAGAAGGAAGATGATAAAACAACAATTGAAATGGACAGTTCTTCCCCAGGGATATACAGAGTCACCGGTTCTGTTTGGACAAGCTTTGCAGAAAATATTGTTTACTCTACTCTCAGGAGTTATGTTGTTGTTAAAAAAAAAAAAAAAAAAAGTGTAGTTTGTAGAAAGGAAGGTCAAATATTTGGGACATAATCTGACTGAAAGGTTATTGTGTATTGATCCAGAAAGAATAAAAAGGATTTTGCAGATACCATTACCCCAGACTAACAGAGAGTTACGGCGGTTTTTAGGGTTAGTGGGGTACGGCAGAGCATGGATCAGGGATTTTTCTGTTGTGACTAAACCATCCAGCGTGTAGATTAGGGAAAATTTAGGAGATACTGCCTGGCCTGAGGGAGAGAATGTGTTCATTGATGGGCCTTCAAAGGTGATAGAAGGGAGGCGGTTTAAAGGATACTCTATCGTGAATGGGAAACAATTAAAAGAAGGGGGGAGGTTACCCCCACCTGGTCAGCTCAGACAGCTGAGCTGTATGCGCTTATCAGAGCCTGTGAGCTATACCGGGACAAGACAGTGAATGTTTTTACTGAGTCTAAATATGCATATGGGGTGAGACATGCATTTGGGAAACTGTGGGAAAAATGAGGTTTATTAACCTGCAGGGGAAAAGACGTTAGCCCGTGAGAACTTTTCTCTCGCCTATTGGAGGTGATGAATTTACCAAAAAGGGTGGCAACAATCCACATTAAGGGGGCACCAGGAAGGGTACTCGGAGGAGGCAATGGGAGAAGCCTTCCTCAAAATGTATGCTGATGTAGGTCTTTTTAGCCTGGCAAAGCAAGCTATTGAGGGTTGCCTGATTTGTGCTAAAACCAATAACAAAGTTACAAAGAAACTTGCCTGGGGAGGGAGGCCTTGGGCTGTACGTTCTTTCCAGAGATGTCAGGTGGATTTTACTGAAATGCCCTGAGTAGCAAGATGTAAATATCTTCTGGTAATAGTATGTCAATTAACAGGGGGGCCAAAAGCATTCCCTACTGTTTCAGCAACTACAGGATCAGTTGTTAAAGTATTTTTGGAACAAATAATTCCAAGATATGGGATTGTGGAAGCAATAGACTCAGATAGGGGAACTCTTTTTATAGGAAAAATTCTTCAAGGAGTTATGACTGCATTAGGGATACAATGGAACCTCCATACCCCCTGGCACCCCCAGAGTTCAGGTCGGGTTGAAAGAATGAATGCAGAAATAAAGAAACACCTTCTGAAGCTGGTAATAGAAACTAAGTTGCCGTAGGTACGACTCCTAGCCCTGGCTTTGGGAGGAATAAGGGCCAGGCCCAGAGGAGATATTCAATTGATGTTTGGAATTCCTTACCCCTGCAATTCTCAGCCTAGTGGGGGGTAGAAATAAGTGATGTGTATTTGAAACGTTATGTGGCTCGGATACTGTCTCTTGTGGAATCTCTTTGACAGGAGGCTCAGCTGGCACAGACCCTGCCTTTGGACTTTGCTGTTCACAACATCCAGCCAGGAGACTGGGTCCTAGTTAAGGAGTGGAAAGAAGCACCGCTGGTGGTGAAGTGGCGTGGACATTTCCAGGTGTTGCTGACCACAGAAACAGCCGTCAAGACAGCTGAACGCGGGTGGACCCATCACACTCGGGTCAAGGTCTCTGAGGCCCCAGAGATTTGGACATCTCAGCTGGAGCAGAAGGATGGGAAGCCACGACTGACACTCTGCAGGGGTGGACTGGAGCAGTAGCAAGTGTGTTGACATCGGGGGAAGCCTCGTGTGCCCACCCACAGATTGCCTGCTGAAATAGTTTGTGTGGGCATCCCTCCTCTCGGATCTCCAGTCACTGGGGGGCCAGCCTTTTGCTGTCACTGTTTTTTTTATGTTAAGCTGTTTCTGTGCCTTCACTCACCACAGGTGCAGAAGACAACATGAAAGTGCAAATTAGGTTAGGAAATTACATTACACCATTAGAATGTTTCTCTTAATGATCTTACCTTTATATTGTCAGTTAGGTGGGGAGGCACTTATTGTCTAAACAGAACAGGAAGCAGGTACGTGGGAAAAAGTGTTTGTAATTGGACTTTATCTTTGGGTTTAGATTGTTGGACCCCCAACTGCCTTCCTTATGATTGTTCCAGATATCAAGGCAGATGGAATCAAACTCATGTTAAACTCTCAAATGGTAACTGGGTAAAGTGTTCCTACCATAATTACTGGAAAGATTTGGAAGGCTGTAAAGCAGTGGGGAGGGATAAGTTTTTTTGACTCCTTATTTTTAAGCTGCCCCCGAGATAATTCCACAAGTAAGACACATGTTGTTTGCAAATATCAGTGGAAGTGGCAACACCAGAACGGAACTCGAACTCTTTTTAGCAGGTTCTGGTCCAAATCTAATAAAACAGATCTGGGGTGTAACTGCAGCTGGAAACCTCATGTGGGAGCATGGAAGTGCAAATACTGTGATTCCCATGGTGGGGCAACTATTGTTGGGGGACCACTAGGCCCAGGAAGCAAGCTGTATTTTGATCACCCAGTGGATCATGAAAATTGGGAAGGTCCCTTTGCCAACGGGATCTGGGCTTTAAGGGGCACAACTGGATTTGTGGCCAACATGCCTATCACAGGTTACCCCCAGACTGGTCAGGGATATGTTATGTGGGGTACATCAGACCACTGTTCTTTCTGCTACCACAAGTCCAGGGAAACCAGTTAGGAATCAAGGTATATGATGATCTAATTAGGGAAAAGCGGTCGATTGATATGTCCCTGGCTGGGGGGAGCACCCAAAAGTGGGGTGATGATGAATGGCCACCTGAACAAATCATACAACACTATGGACCAGCCACTTGGAATCCTAATGAATTAATATCAGGTGCCAGAGAACCCATTTATAATTTAAATCGGATAATTAGGTTACAAGCTGTCTTTGAAATAGTAAGTAACCAGACAGCTACAGCTCTTGACCTTCTTGCTGATCAATCTACTCAGATGAGGAATGCAATATTTCAACACCGGATGGTATCAGACTATTTATTAGCAGAAGAAGGGGGCGTGTGTGGCAAATTAAATGACTCAAACTGCTGTTTGCAAATAGATGACAATGCAAAGGTGGTGAAACAAATAGCAAGAGGAATAAGAAAGTTGGCTCATGTACCGGTCCAAACATGGAAAGGATGGGAATGGGACATGTTTTCGTGGTTACCTGGTGGACTGTGGGTTAAACAACTGCTTTTTTTCCTCTTATGTGCTGTAACAACTCTAATATTTTTATCATGCATGATCCCTTGCTTAGTACAACTTATTCAACATGTGATCAAAGGGATGCAGGTGATAGCCATGCCTACTGACCCAGAGATAGCTACAAAAGGACAGAAATTGATGTCATTGCAAATAATTGCAAAACCAAAAAGGACAGGAACAATAAATTAAGTCAATGATAGCTAAAGTTTGTAAAGACAATTATTCAAAATAAAAGAGGAGGGATTGAGAGGAACGTAGCATTTGTCTTTACAAACAAGCTGTAGATTGCTGGTAGATACAGTTAGCACCTAAAGATAAGTGAAACAATGGGAGGGATTACACTGATTAATAAATGGGAAAAGAGATTTGCCTTTACAAACAAACTGTAAGTTTGCTAGTAAATGAAATTGGGTAACAGAAGATGAAAGAAGCAATGGCGGGGGGAGAAAACTATGAATTCTATAAGAATTAGAAATTAAAAGGAAGGGTTATACATTAGAGGGAATCTTAGGCGTTCCGGGAAGTCTGTGCCTCTCAAGTACCTCAGCCTATGGGGAAAGAAGGAGGGAAAAGCGGCCGGGAAATTCGGATAAAAGGAGGCTGCGTCCTCCAAAAATCTGAGAGATCCCAGGGGAATGCCCCATGGCCGAGTCTCCGCAAGCAGTCCCAGGAAGCAGCCCAGTGGGTGAGGGCAACACGGATGGGGTGGGAATTGAGCAGGCTGCCACCGGGAGACTCGGCAATTCTCTACAGGCCAGACATTCTGAGGATGGATCAAATCAATCAAGACTGCAATCATCTCGCTCTGATAACAGATAAATACACCTTTAAAATAGGAATGATATTTAGAAGCTGTTTGAATATTCTCCATAACTGAAGTTGAAACGTCGATAATGAATTGCACTGACCAGAGGAAATCAAGCAGCCCATTGTTTGCAGGACTTGATCCCAATGACCAGTGTCATTTGGTCTGCCAAGGAGCTCCAAGAATATTTTGGAAATATTGCTCTCTGCCAGGCTTGCCTTGCCAGGAGTCGGGGCCGCTCAGCAGCACAGACCGAAGGACTTAATGAACCTCTCAGATTGGGGCTGAGTTCTCTGGACATCCAGTCCCTGAGAGATTGAAAAACTCGAGAATTCAAAGTCAGATTAAAACTCAAAGTTTCTTTGTTTAGCTGAGTCCTACTTAATAAAACAGAAGGAAGAAAGGTTTCCCAAGATTGAATTAGAAGAAATTCATCATGAGTCTGTTGAAAAAATGGATCAAGGAGAAAGAAACTAAAGAATCCAAGTCAAATTCCAGTCTATTTCTTATTTAAGGTCTGCAATTTTAAAATATTTTTAAACTGACTATGCTTTTTTTTTACATTTTTTTGGGTGTTTTTCTTTTATAATAATATTTGGACTAATTGCTTTGAATCTTTAGGTTTTTTGGTGGTGTTTTTCTTCTGAAGAAGCAGAAGATTGCTTCAAGTTCTTTAGAATGGTCTTTTAGGTTTATTTATATTTTCTATAAGAAGGAGGTTAAGTTTTCTAAGATGAAACATCTAGAAGAATCACAATTATTTACAAGGTTTTAAGGATTTATTACTAATAAAACACTCCAGCAGAGCTATTTATATATCTAATTCAAACAAGATATTTTTCG
>JAREIS010003163.1:0-22598 GCA_030060385.1 Muscicapa striata striata | reverse complement strand
TTTAAAACTGCCAATGGGCCCCAAGCCACCACAGGACTAGCAACGGGACCCCCTGGGCTCAGGGGACCTCCCGTTAAACCAGTATACCGTGAACCGTGCACATCCTGACCCGGATCCTTGCCGGCTGCCAGTTGAACCCGTAAGCCCAGTAGAACGCGGGAATTCCTGGGTCTGCATTGCTTTGGCTGACCAGTACAAACCAGTATGAACCAGTACAGACCAGTATGAACCAGTGGAAACTCCCATCTTCATTGCCTTGGGCCTCACCAGTGCAAACCAGTACAGACCGTATGAACCAGTATAAACCATTGGGAACTCCTGGGTCTGCGTTGCCTTTGGGCCTGACCAGTACAAACCAGTACAGACCAGTATGGAGCTGGAGCCCAACGGGGAGCTCCACATGCATCGCCTTGTGCCGGACCAGACAAACCAGTATGGCCCGTATGGACCAGTGCCTTGCCGGGGCCTTCAGCCATCCCAGCACGCACTCAGCCCGGGACCAGTAGGGACCAGTATGGACCAGTATGGACAGTCCGCAGCCAAACTGGAGCTCCTCGAGGGTGGCCTTGCATCATCCTCCCAGAGGACCAGTACAAACCAGTCCAAACCAGTACAAACCAGTGCAGAGCTCTCCCAGGATCTCTCCACCCGCATCCTCCCAGTACGGACCAGTACAGACCAGTATGGACCGGTAGGGTGCCCAGTGCTGTATTGATGCCCAGTAGGCCCTTGTCCCAGATGGACCAGTTAAACCAGTATAAACCAGTTCTGCCCCCACCTGGGGCCTTCTCCCCCCCCTTTATTTTTTCCCCCTCCCCTCACCCGGGGCAAGTCAAAAACCGGGCTAAATGGTGTGCCCAGTATGGACTGGGAGGGACTGGGAGGGTGGGGCCCCCAGATGGACTGGGGGGGACTGGGAGGGGCTGGGGCCCGTATGGACTGGGAGAGGACGGGGGGGGGATGGGCCCCAGATGGACTGGGAGGACGGGAGGCTGGGGCCCAGCATGGACTGGAGAGGACTGGGGCCCAGTATGAACTGGGGGGACTGGGAGGCTGGGGCCCAGATGAACTGGGAAGGGGTTGGGGGAAAATCCCAGTATGGACTGGGAGGGATTGGGGTTTCCCAGATGGACTGGGGGGGGTTTGGGGTTTCAGTATGGACTGGGAGGGTGTGGCCGGGCAGGGCCAGGACTGGATTTTCCCAGTGCTCCCAGTTGCTGCCATCACTGGCTGAGGGTGCTCCCAGTTCCGCTCCCAGTTCCACTCCCAGTGCTCCGGGTCCCTCCAGTCCCACCAGTTCCTCCCAGCCCCTCCCAGTTCCCCAAATCCTCCCAGTCCCTCCCAGTTCCATCCCAGTCTGTCCCAGTGCTCCCAGTTCTCCCCAGTCTATTCAGTCCCCAGTCCCTCCCAGTCTGTCCCAGTTGCCTTTGGTCCCCCAGTCCCTCCCAGTTCCCCAGTTCCTCCAGTTCCCCAGTCCCCCAACCCCTCCCAGTCTGTCCCAGTTCCCTTGAGCCCCCCAGTCCCTCCCAGTTCCCCAGTCCGTCCTCCCAGTACCCCCAAACCCTCCCAGTTTGTCCCAGTTCCCTTGAGCCCCCAGTCCCTTTCCCTTTCCCCCCAGTTGCCCCAGTTCCTCCCAGTCCCCCAATCCCTCCCAGTCCCCCCAATCTCTCAGTCTGTCCCAGTCCTCCCAGTACCCAGTTCCCCCAACCCTTTCCCAGTACCCCAAACCCTTCCAGTCCCTCCCAGTCTGTCCCAGTTCCCTTGAGCCTCCAGCCCCTCCCAGTTCCCAGTTCCTCCCAGTCCGGAGGTGACGTCCCCCACCTTTGGGTGCTTCGGCCGAAGGGCCTGGGGGCCGGGGGGGTTTTGGGGTGTCCTGGGATTTTGGGGTCCCCAGGGGATTTTGGGTGTCAGGATTTTGGGTGCCAAACCCTTTTTGGGTTTCTGGAGGTTTTTGGGGTGCCCAGGGTTTTTGGTTTTTCCTGGGTTTTTTTTGCACAGGTGGGCCGGACGCTGGCGCGGGCTCAGGCCGCTCTGGCTGCTTGAGGGAGCCCACGGCCGCGTCCTCCCCGCCCCCTCCGCCCCTCCCGCCCCCTGGGCGGCGCCCGACCCTGAAGACGTACCTGGGCCCAGAGTGGGGCGCCTGCTCGCAACCCCAGGAGCTGCGGCTGCGGTATTCCACGGGGCGTGGGCCCGGCCTGCGTAAGGTGAGGCCGGAACGCACCTGGGGCGCACCTGGGGGCGTGGGCACACCTGGGACACACCTGGGGCGCACCTGGGGGGCGTGGGCACACCTGGGACACACCTGGGACACACCTGGGGGGGCGTGGGCACACCTGGGACACACCTGGGACACACCTGGGACACACCTGGGATACACTAGGGGGACGTGGTCACACCTGGGACACACCTGGGGCACACCTGGGGGAGTATGGTCACACCTGGGATACACCTGGGGGCGTGGGCACACCTGGGACACACCTGAGACACACCTGGGGGCGTGGGCACACCTGGGACACACCTGGGATACACCTGGGGGCGTGGGCACACCTGGGACACACCTGAGACACACCTGGGGGCGTGGGCACACCTGGGACACACCTGGGATACACCTGGGGGGCGTGGGCACACCTGGGACACACCTGGGATACACCTGGGACACACCTGGGGGTATGGTCACACCTGGGACACACCTGGGGGGGCGTGGGCACACCTGGGACACACCTGGGGCACACCTGGGGGACGTGGTCACACCTGGGACACACCTGGGGGAGCACGGTCACACTTGGGACACATCTGGGGGGTTATGGTCACACCTGGGGGGGCGTGGACACACCTGAGATACACCTGGGACACACCTGAGACACACATGGGGGGGCACGGTCACACCTAGGACACACCTGGAACACACCTGGGGGCACGGTCACACCTGGGACACACCTGGGGGCGTGGTCATACCTGGGGCACACCTGGGGCACACCTGGGGGGGCGTGGTCATACCTGGGACACACCTGGGATACACCTGGGGGGGCGTGGGCACACCTGGGACACACCTGGGGCACACCTGGGGCACACCTGGGGGGGCGTGGGCACACCTGGGGCACACCTGGGACACACCTGGGGCACACCTGGGGGTATGGTCACACCTGGGACACACCTGGGGGTACACCCCACAGGTAGTCTGGCATTCCCTGTCCCTCTCTCACCTGTCCCCTCCCCCCCCACAGGTAGTCTGGCGTTACCTGCTGAACGTTTTCCCGGCCGGTCTGACGGGCCAGGAGCGCCTGTCCCACCTGCGCCTCAAGTGCTCCGAGTACCGTTCGCTGCGGGCGCTCTGGCGGCGCGCGCGCGCCCGGCCGAGCTGGCGCAGGTGGCGGCCGCCGCGCAGGGCGTGGTGCGCACCCGACCGCGCCCACCCCTATTTCGGCGGCCCCGAGGAAGGGCACCCTCACCTGGCGGCGCTGCAGTCGCTGCTCACCACCTTCGCCTTGGGCCACCGCGCTTGTCCTACTGCCAGGGCATGTCGGACGTGGCCGCGCCCTTGCTGGCCGTGCTGGGCGACGAGGCTCAGGCGTTACATGTTTTCTGTTCCCTCATGCGCCGCTTGGCTCCGTTTCCGCCCGGCGGCCGCGGCTGGCGCGCGCCGCTCACCTGCGCCGCCTCCTGCGCCGCGCCGATCCCGCCTTCTGGGCCTTCCTGGCGGCGCGCGGCGCCACGACCTGCTCTTCTGCTACCGCTGGCTGCTGCTGGAGCTCAGCGCGAATTCGCCTTCGAGACGCCCTCAAGGTGCTGGAGATCACCTGGGCTCGCTGCCCCCGCGCCTCCGCCGCCCCGAGGGGGTCCCGCTGCTGGGGCGCCGCTGGGAGCTCGGAGCGCGGGCAGGGGCTGAGGGAGAGGAGGGTTGAGGCCGAGGCCGCCCAAGAGGAGGAGGAGGAGGAGGAGGAAGGAAGAAGAGGAGGGGGAGGAAGGTGGTGGTCTCAAGGCTTCGGGTGGTCCTGAGAGCTCTGGTGGTAGCCCAGGGGTTGGCAAGGCTTCCAGTGGTGGTTCTGAGGGTCCCAAGAGCCCCAGAGATGTCCCCAAGAGCCCCAAGGACATCCAGGAGGGTCCCAAGAGCCCCAGAGAGGTCCCCAAGAGTCCCAAGGACATCCAGGAGGGTCCCAAGAGCCCCAGAGATGTCCCCAAGAGTCCCAAGGACATCCAGGAGGGTCCCAAGAGCCCCAAGGACATCCAGGAGGGTCCCAAGATCTATGGAGATGTCCCCAATGGTCCCAAGAGCCCCAGTGATGTCTTTGAGAGTCCCAAGGACATCCAGGAGGGTCCCAAGAGCCCCAGAGGTGTCCCCAACGTTCCCAGGGACATTCAGGAAGGTCCCAGAAGCTCCAGAGATGTCCCCAAGAGCCCCAAGGATACCCAGGAAGGTCCCAAGAGTTCCAGAGATGTCCCCAATGGTCCCAAGAGCTCCAGAGATGTCCCCAAGAGCCCCAACGATGCCTTTGAGAGTCCCAAGGATATTCAAGAGGGTCCCCAGAGCTCTGGAGATGTCCCAAAGAGTCCCAAGGACATCCAGGAAGGTCCCGAGAGCTGCAGCAAAGTCCCCAAAGGTGCCAAGAGCCGCAGGAGGGTCCGGGAGACCCCCAGGGCGCCGGGGAGCCCCGAGGGCTCCAAGGACCCGGAGCCCGGCGGCCCCAGGAGGGTGGAGGAAGGAACCGACGCCCTGAGATGGAGCAGAGAGCCCAGAGCCTCTGCTGGGGCAGGGGGACCCAAAAAGGGACAGGGGGACCCCAAAAAAGGACAGGATGAGCCCAGAGAGGGACGTGAGCCAAGAGAAGGAGGAGAGGAGTCCATAAAAGGACAGGATGAGCCCAAAAAGGGACAGAATGAGCCCAAAAAGGGACAGAATGAGCCCAAAAAGGGACAGAATGAGCCCAAAAAAGGACAAGAGGACCCCAAAGAGGGACTGGATGAACCAAGAGAAGGACGAGATGACCCCAGGACAGATCAGGATGAGCCAAGAGAAGGACACGGCTTTGGAGAAGGGCACAAGGACCCCAGGGATGACCAGCAGGACCCCAGGGATGACCAGCAGGACCCCAGGGATGGCCAGCAGGACCCCAGGGATGACCAGCATGACATCAGGGGTGGATGTGATGACCTCAAGCATGGGCATGATGACCCCAAGGAAGGATGTGATGACCCCAAGGACAACCACGATGACTCCAGACATGGCCACCACGACCCCAGATGTGACCACCATGACCCCAAGGAAGGATATGATGACCCCAGACGTGACCACCACGATGTCAAGCACAGCCACGATGACCCCAGAAGTGGCCACCATGACCCCAAGGAAGGATGTGATGATCCCAGACATGACCATGATGACCCCAGTGGTGGCCACGATGACCCCAGACATGACCATGATGACCCCAGATGTGGCCACCATGACCCCAAGGAAGGATGTGATGATCCCAGACATGATCATAATGACCCCAGTGGTGGCCATGATGACCCCAGACATGACCATGATGACCCCAGTGGTGGCCATGATGACCCCAGATGTGACCACCATGACCCCAAGGAAGGATGTGATGACCCCAGTGGTGGCCATGATGACCCCAGAGGTGGCCACGATGACCCCAGACATGACCATGATGACCCCAGAGGTGGCCACCATGACCCCAAGGAAGGATGTGATGACCCCAGTGGTGGCCACGATGACCCCAGACATGACCATGATGACCCCAGAGGTGACCACCATGACCCCAAGGAAGAATGTGATGACCCCAGAGACGCCCACCACGACCTCAATGCCAACCCCACCCCAACCACCCCCGACGACCCTTGGGGCGGCCGTTGGGCTTGGGAAGACCCTTCCACCTCTTCCTCCTCCTCTTCCTCCTGCTCCTCCTCCTCCTCCTCAGACGAAGAGCTGGCTCTGGAGGACGACGGATCCCCATTACCACCTCCAGAAGAGCTGGGCCAAGGCAACCCTTTCCTGCTGTTCGTGTGCCTGGCCATGCTGCTGGAGCAGCGCGACGCCGTCATGGCCAGGGCCGGTGACTACAACGAGGTCGCCATGCACTTTGACCGGCTGGTGCGGCGCCACTGCCTGCCCCGCGTGCTGCGCCGCGCCAAGGCGCTCTTCGCCAGGTACCTGGAGGGCTGGGGGGCTCCCCAGGGTGGGGGACCCCAAACGGGGTAAAAAGAGGGGTGGGGGAGGGTGCAAGGTCACCACAGGGCCATCACTGGGGAGGGCTTGGTCACCAGCAGGGAGCCGGAGGTCACTTTGGGGGTTGTAGGATGAGGTGGGGATGGCGTAAAATGTCCCCCTGAGGTCGTCATTGGGACTCTTTAGACAATTTGGGGTTTGCAGGACAATGTGGGGACACCATAAAATGTCCCCCTGAGGTCACTTTGGGGGTTGTAGGATGAGGTGAGGACACCATAAATTGTCCCCCTGATGTCACCGTGGGGACCCTTTGGACAATTTGGGGTTGGCAGGACGAGGTGGGGACACCATAAATTGTCCCCCTGAGGTCACCGTGGGGATCCTTTGGACAATTTGGGGTTTGTAGGACAATGTGGGGACACCATAAAATGTCCCCCTGAGGTCACCATGGGGACCCTTTGGACAATTTGGGGTTTGTAGGACAATGTGGGGACACCATAAAACGTCCCCCTGAGGTCACTTTGGGGGCTGTTGGATGAGGTGAGGACACCATAAATTGTCCCCCTGAGGTAATCTTGGTTATCCTTTGGACAATTTGGGGTTTGTAGGACAATGTGGGGACACCATAAAATGTCCCCCTGAGGTCACCGTGAGGACCCTTTGGACAATTTGGGGTTTGTAGGACGAGGTGGGGACACCATAAATTGTCCCCCTGAGGTCATCGTGGGGATCCTTTGAACAATTTGGGGTTTGTAGGACAATGTGGGGACACCATAAAATGTCCCCCTGAGGTCATTTTGGGGTTTGTAGGACAATGTGGGGTCACCATAAATTGTCCCCCTGAGGTCACCATGGGGATCCTTTGGACAATTTGGGGTTTGTAGGACAATGTGGGGACACCATAAAATGTCCCCCTGAGGTCACTTTGGGGGTTGTAGGATGAGGTGGGGATGGCGTAAAATGTCCCCCTGAGGTCGTCATTGGGACTCTTTAGACAGCTTGGGGTTTGCAGGACAATGTGGGGACATCATAAATTGTCCCCCTGAGGTCATCGTGGGGATCCTTTGGACAATTTGGGGTTGGCAGGACGAGGTGGGGACACCATAAAATGTCCCCCTGAGGTCACTTTGGGGGTTGTAGGACAATGTGGTGACACCATAAATTGTCCCCCTGAGGTCACCATGAAGGACTCCATGGTCATTGTGGGACCTTCAGGAGAATGGGGTGACACCATAAAACATCTCCAGGAGGTTTTGGGGTCACCATGGGGGACTCTAAGGCCATTGGAGATCTGTAGAACAATGTGGGGACACCATAAAATGTCCCCCTGATGTCACCATGGGGATCCTTTGGAGTCTTTAGGACAAGGTGGGGACGCCATAAAACATCTCCAGGAGGTTCTGAGGTCACTTTGGGGTTTGTAGGACAATGTGGGGACACCATAAATTGTCCCCCTGAGGTCATCGTGGGGATCCTTTGGACAATTTGGGATTGGCAGGACGAGGTGGGGACACCATAAAATGTCCCCCTGAGGTCACTTTGGGGGTTGTAGGATGAGGTGAGGACACCATAAATTGTCCCCCTGAGGTCATCGTGGGGACCCTTTGGACAATTTGGGGTTTGCAGGACAAGGTGGGGACACCATAAAATGTCCCCCTGAGGTCACTTTGGGGTTTGTAGGACGAGGTGGGGATGGCATAAATTGTCCCCTTGAGGTCACCATGGGGGACTCCACAGTGACTTTGGGGTCTTTAGGATAATGTGGGGTCACCATAAATTGTCCCCCTGAGGTCACCGTGGGGACCCTTTGGACAATTTGGGGTTGGCAGGACGAGGTGGGGACACCATAAAATGTCCCCCTGAGGTCACTTTGGGGTTTGTAGGGCAAGGTGGGGATGGCATAAATTGTCCCCTTGAGGTCACCATGGGGGACTCCACAGTGACTTTGGGGTCTTTAGGATAATGTGGGGTCACCATAAATTGTCCCCCTGAGGTCATCGTGGGGACCCTTTGGACTATTTGGGGTCTCTAGGACAATGTGGTGGCACCATAAATTGTCCCCCTGAGGTCACCATGGGGACCCTTTGGTCACTTTGGGGTTTGTAGGACAATGTGGGGACACCATAAAACATCTCCAGGAGGTTTTGGGGTCACCATGGGGGACTCCACAGTGACTTTGGGGTCTTTAGGACAATGTGGGGACACCAAAAATTGTCCCCCTGAGGTCACCATGGAGACGCCTTGGACAGTTTGGGGTCTTTAGGACAATGTGGGGACACCATAAATTGTCCCCTTGAGGTCACCGTGGGGACCCTTTGGACAACCTGGGGTTTGTAGGATGAGGTGGGGACACCAAATGTCACCCCAAAGCCACCCTGGGGACCCCAAAGCCACCACAGGGACCTCAGGGCCACCACAGGGACCCCAAAGCCACCCTGGGCTCAGCAGGGACCCTCCCAGTATAAACCAGTATAAACCAGTATGAACCAGTGCAACATCCTGGCTTGGAACTCCTGGATCTGCCTTGCCTTGGGCCTGACCAGTTTGAACCAGTAAGACCAGTATGAACAGCTGGGAATTCCTGGGTCTGCATTGCTTTGGGCGTGACCAGTACAAACCAGTATGAACCAGTACAGACCAGTATGAACCAGTGGAAACTCCCCGATCTTCATTGCCTTGGGCCTCACCAGTGCAAACCAGTACAGACCAGTATGAACCAGTATAAACCATTGGGAACTCCTGGGTCTGCGTTGCCTTGGGCCTGACCAGTACAAACCAGTACAGACCAGTATGGAGCTGGGAGCCCAACAGGGAGCTCCACATGCATCGCCTTGTGCCGGACCAGTACAAACCAGTATGGACCAGTATGGACCAGTGCCTTGCCGTGGCCTTCAGCCATCCCAGCACGCACCAGTCCGGACCAGTATGGACCAGTATGGACCAGTATGGACCAGTCCGGCAGCCAAACTGGGAGCTCCTCACCGGCGTGGCCTTGCATCATCCTCCCAGTATGGACCAGTACAAACCAGTCCAAACCAGTACAAACCAGTGCAGAGCTCTCCCAGGATCTCTCCACCCCCGCATCCTCCCAGTACGGACCAGTACAGACCAGTATGGACCGGTAGGGTGCCCCCAGTGCTGTATTGATGCCCAGTAGGCCTTGTCCCAGTATGGACCAGTATAAACCAGTATAAACCAGTTCCTGCCCCCCGCCCTGGGTGCCTTCTCCCCTCCCCCCCCTTTATTTATTGCCCCTCCCCCCCTCACCCGGGGGGGGCGGAACCGCCAATAAACCGTGGCTGATACTGGTGTGCTCCCAGTATGGACTGGGAGGGACTGGGAGGGGGCTGGGGGCTCCCAGTATGGACTGGGAGGGACTGGGAGGGGGCTGGGGGCTCCCAGTATGGACTGGGAGAGGACTGGGAGGGGACTGGGGGCTCCCAGTATGGACTGGGAGGGACTGGGAGGGGGCTGGGGGCTCCCAGTATGGACTGGGAGAGGACTGGGGGC
Organism: Muscicapa striata striata; assembly: GCA_030060385.1. Taxonomy (NCBI): domain Eukaryota; kingdom Metazoa; phylum Chordata; class Aves; order Passeriformes; family Muscicapidae; genus Muscicapa; species Muscicapa striata. The sequence continues at coordinate 12,922 of JAREIS010003163.1, read as the reverse complement.
TCCCAGTATGAACTGGGAGGGACTGGGAGGGGGCTGGGGGCTCCCAGTATGAACTGGGGAAGGGTTTGGGAAATCCCAGTATGGACTGGGAGGGGATTGGGGTTTCCCAGTATGGACTGGGAGGGGATTGGGGTTTCCCAGTATGGACTGGGAGGGTGTGGCCGGGGGCAGGGCCAGGACTGGGATTTTCCCAGTGCTCCCAGTTTGCTGCCATCACTGGCTGAGGGTGCTCCCAGTTCCGCTCCCAGTTCCACTCCCAGTGCTCCCAGTCCCCTCCAGTCCCACCCAGTTCCCTCCCAGTCCCTCCCAGTTCCCCCAAATCCTCCCAGTCCCTCCCAGTTCCATCCCAGTCTGTCCCAGTGCTCCCAGTTCTCCCCCAGTCTATTCAGTCCCCCCCAGTCCCTCCCAGTCTGTCCCAGTTGCCTTTTGGGTCCCCCCAGTCCCTCCCAGTTCGCCCAGTTCCTCCCAGTTCCCCCAGTCCCCCAATCCCTCCCAGTCTGTCCCAGTTCCCTTTGAGCCCCCAGTCCCTCCCAGTTCCCCCAGTTCCCCCCCAGTCCCCTCCCAGTACCCCCAAACCCCTCCCAGTTTGTCCCAGTTCCCTTTTTAGCCCCCCAGTCCCTCCCAGTTCCCCCAGTTGCCCCCAGTTCCCCTCCCAGTCCCCCCCAATCCCTCCCAGTCCCTCCCAATCCCCTCTCAGTCTGTCCCAGTCCCTCCCAGTACCCCCAGTTCCCCCCCAATCCCCTCCCAGTACCCCCCAAACCCCTTCCAGTCCCTCCCAGTCTGTCCCAGTTCCCCTTTTGAGCCCTCCCAGTCCCTCCCAGTTCCCCCAGTTCCTCCCAGTCCGGGAGGTGACGTCCCCCCACCTTTGGGTGCTTCCGGCCGGAAGAGGCCCCGAGCTGCGGGGCCGGGCGGGTTTGGGGTGTCCTGGGGGATTTTGGGGTCTCCAGGGGGATTTTGGGGTGTCCAGGGGGATTTTGGGGTGCCCCAAACCTTTTTTGGGGTTTCCTGGAGGTTTTTTTTGGGGTGTCCAGGGGGGATTTTGGTGTTTCCTGGGTGATTTTTGGGGTGTCCTGAGCATTTTTGGGGTGTCCTGAGGATTTTTGGGGTTTCCTGGGGGATTTTTGGGGTGTCCTGGGGGATTTTGGGGTGCCCCAGACCTTTTTTTGGGGTTTCCCAGAGATTTTTTTGGTGTTTTTGGGTCTCCGGGAGGATTTTTGGGGTCTCCAGGGGGATTTTGGGGCGCCCCAAACCTTTTTTGGGGTTTCCTGGAGGTTTTTTTTGGGTGTCCAGGGGGGATTTTGGTGTTTCCTGGGTGATTTTTGGGGTGTCCTGAGCATTTTTGGGGTGTCCTGAGCATTTTTGGGGTGTCCTGGGTGATTTTTGGGGTGTCCTGAGCATTTTTGGGGTGTCCTGGGGGATTTTGGGGTGCCCCAGACCTTTTTTTGGGGTTTGTGTTTCCTGACATTTTTTGGGAGTTCCCCAGATATTTTTGGGGTGTCCCAGGAGGATTTTTTTGGGGTGTCCCAGGAGGATTTTGGGGTTCCCTGGGTGATTTTTGGGGTTCCCTGGGTGATTTTTGGGGTGTCCCAGGAGGATTTTGGGGTTCCCTGGGTGATTTTTTGGGGTTCCCTGGGTGATTTTTGGGGTTCCCAGGAGGATTTTGGGGTTCCCTGAGTATTTTTGGGGTTCCCCGGGTATTTTTGGGGTGTCCCTGGGTATTTTTGGGGTGTCCCAGGAAGATTTTGGGGTTCCCAGGAAGATTTTGGGGTTCCCTGGATATTTTTGGGGTTCCCTGGGTGATTTTGGGGTTCCCAGGATATTTTTGGGGTTCCCCGGGTATTTTTGGGGTTCCCTGGGTATTTTTGGGGTGTCCCAGGAGGATTTTGGGGTTCCCCGGGTATTTTTGGGGTTCCCTGGGTGATTTTTGGGGTTCCCTGGGTATTTTTGGGGTGTCCCCGTGTGATTTTTGGGGTGTCCCAGGAAGATTTTGGGGTTCCCAGGAGGATTTTGGGGTTCCCTGGGTATTTTTGGGGTGTCCCAGGAGGATTTTGGGGTGTCCCTGGGTATTTTTGGGGTGTCCCAGATTTTTGGGGGTCCCAGATTTTGGGGGATGAGCCGGGGGGGCGGCAGGGGGGACAACGTCCCCTCGGAGCTGCTCGGGGAGGAGGAGAACGAGCGAGTGTTCGAGCTGCTGGGCAGGAAATGCGTGGTGAGAACTGGGGGAACTGGGAGCCACTGGGAGGGACTGGGAGCGACTGGGGGGGACTGGGAGGGACTGGGAGGGACTGGGAGGGACTGGGAGGGACTGGGGGACTGGGAGGGACTGGGAAGGACTGGGATGGACTGGGAGGGGACTGGGAGGGGTTTTGGGGGATTGGGGGAACTGGGATGGACTGGGAGGACTGGGAGCGACTGGGAGGGGACTGGGAGGGGATTGGGGGTACTGGGATGGACTGGGAGGGGACTGGGAGGGACTGGGGGAACTGGGGGAGATTGGGAGGGGACTGGGGGAACTGGGGGAACTGGGAGGGACTGGGAGGGGTTTGCGGGGGGCTGGGGGAACTGGGAGGGACTGGGAGGGGATTAGGAAGGACTGGGAGGGAATTGGGGAAGACTGGGATGGACTGGGAGGGGACTGGAAAGGACTGGGGGGGACTGGGAGGGACTGGGAGGGGATTGAGAGGGAACTGGGAGGGGACTGGGAGGGAATTGGGGGGTACTGGGATGAACTGGGAGGAGTTTGGGGAGGACTGGGGGGCAATTGGCAGGGACTGGGAAGGACTGGGACAAACTGGGACAGACTGGGAGGGGATTGGGAGAGGACCGGGTGGATTTTGGGGTCTCTGGAATTGAATTTTAGAATTCCTGGGATGAATTTTGGGATTTTGGGGTTTTTCATTTGAATTTTGGGGTTTTTAATTTGAATTTTGGGGTTTCTCATTTGAATTTTGTTGTTTCTCATTTGAATTTTGGGATTTTTCATTTGAATTTTGGGGTTTTTCATTTGAATTTTGGGGTTTTCATTTGAATTTTGGGGTTTTTCATTTGAATTTTGTTGTTTCTAATTTGAATTTTGGGGTTTTCATTTGAATTTTGGGATTTTTCATTTGAATGTTGTTGTTTCTCATTTGAATTTTGGGATTTTTCATTTGAATTTTGTTGTTTCTCATTTGAATTTTGGGGTTTTTCATTTGAATTTTCTTGTTTCTCATTTGAATTTTGGGGTTTCTCATTTGAATTTTGGGATTTTTCATTTGAATTTTGTTGTTTCTCATTTGAATTTTGGGGTTTCTAGTTTGAGTTTTGTTGTTTCTCATTTGAATTTTGGGGTTTCTAGTTTGAGTTTTGTTGTTTCTCATTTGAATTTTGTTGTTTCTCATTTGAATTTTGTTGTTTCTAATTTAAATTTTGTGTTTTTTTGGGGTGTCCCCCCCCCCAGAGCCTGGTGACAGCCGTGGTGCAGCTGCTGGTGGCCGAGCCCGGGGGGGTCCCCGCGGGGATTTCGGGGGGTCCCGGGGGGGTCTCGGGGGGGTCCTGGAGCCTCCGGGGCTGCGGCGTCGCCTGCCTGGTGCGGGACAGCCCCCGGCGCTCCTACTTCATCCGCATCTTCCGCCTGCCCGTGAGTCTGGGGCACCCCAAAATCCCGGGGGGGACCCCAAAATCCCGGGGGGGACCCCAAAATCCCAAAGGGGGACCCCAAAATCCCAACAATCCCAAAGGGGGTCCCCAAAATCCTCAGGGTGTGGGTTCAGGATAGCTCAGGGTGTTCCTGCTTCATCCGGATCTTCCGCCTGCCCGTGAGTCTGGGGCACCCCAAAATCCCAAAGGGGGACCCCAAAATCCCGGGGGGGACCCCAAAATCCCAAAGAGTCCCCAAAATCCTCGGGGGGGTCCCCAAAATCCTCAAGGGTTGGGTTCAGGATAGCTCAGGGTGTTCCTATTTCATCCGCATCTTCCGCCTGCCCGTGAGTCTGGGGCACCCCAAAATCCCAAAAATCCCAAAGGGGCACCCCAAAATCCCCGGGGGGGGACCCCAAAATCCCGGGGGGGACCCCAAAATCCCAAAAATCCCAAAGGGGGTCCCCAAAATCCTCAGGGTGTGGGTTCAGGATAGCTCAGGGTGTTCCTGCTTCATCCGGATCTTCCCCCTGCCCGTGAGTCTGGGGCACCCCAAAATCCCGGGGGGGACCCCAAAATCCCAACAATCCCAAAGGGGGTCCCCAAAATCCTTGGGAGGGTCCCCAAAATCCTCGAGGGGTGGGTTCAGGATAGCTCAGGGTGTTCCTATTTCATCCGGATCTTCCGCCTGCTTGTGAGTCTGGGGCACCCCAAAAATCCCCAAAATCCCAAAGGGGGACCCCAAAATCCCTAAAATCCCAAAGGGGATCCTAAAGAGTCCCCAAAATCTTTGGGAGGGGGTCCCCAAAATCCTCAGGACGTGGGTTCAGGATAGCTCAGGGTGTTCCTATTTCATCCGGATCTTCCCCCTGCCCGTGAGTCTGGGGCACCCCAAAATCCCGGGAGGGGACCCCAAAATCCCAAAGGGAGACCCCAAATTTCCCATAGAATCCCCAAAGTCCCAAGGGGTCCCCAAAATCCTGAAGGGAACCCCAAAAATCCAGATGGGGGTCCCAAAATTTGGGGAAGCCCCCAAATCTTGGGGAGAATGGGGAGGGGTCGAGGGGTTTGGGATTTGGGGGGGGGGTCTTAAGGGTTTTGGGGGGATCTTGGGTGATTTTTTTGGGGGGTGTCCCTGAAGGATTTTGGGGTTCCCTGAGGAATTTTGGGGGTGCCTGGGTGTTTTTTGGGGGTCCCTGACCCCAATTTTCCCCATCCCCCCCAGGCCGGGGTGCTGTGGTGGGAGCAGGAGCTGCAGGGGGGGATGGGCTACAAGAGCCCCGCCCCCTTTTTCCACACATTCATCAGCCACGTGAGTGGGCGGGGCCAAGGAGGGGGTGGGGTCAGTGGGCGGGGCCAAGGAGGGGTGGGGTCAGTGGGCGGGGCCAAGGGTGGGGTCAGTGGGCGGGGCCAAGGTGTGGGGTCAGTGGGCGGGGCTATGCAAATGAGGATGGAATCAATGGGACAGCTGGGAGGTGCCATTTTGGGTGTGGCTTAAATGGGCGTGGCTGGGGGGGTGTGGTCAGATCAATATGGGTGTGGCCTGTGCACATCGGGTGGGACATGACCATATAAGGAGAAATGGGCGTGGTCTTGAATAGGCGGGGGTAATGGGTCATGACCATATAAGGGAAAATGGGCGTGGCCACCAGTGGGCACAGGTTTGGATAGGTGGGGTTGGGCATGACCATATAAGGGAAAATGGGGTGTGGCCATCCATGGGTGTGGCATTTAACAGGCAAGGTCAATTAGGCATAACCATATAAGGAAAGTGGGCGTGGTCTTTGATAGGCAGAGTCAATTAGGCATAACCATATAAGGGAAAATGGGCGTCACCACCAGTGGGTGTGGCCTTTGAGTCAATTAGGCGTAGCCATATAAGGAAAATGGGTGTGGCCTTTGGTAGGCGTGGCCTTTTGCTGAGTCAATGGGGCATAACCATATAAGGAAAATGGGCGTGTCCACCAGTGGGCATGGGCTTTGATTGGCAGCTTCACTAGGCATGACCATATAAGGGAAAAGGGGTGTGGCTGTGGTAATTGATGGGCGGGCCTTTGGGACAATACCATATAAGGGAAAAGGGGCGGGGCTGTGGGCAGGGCTTGGGACAATACCATATAAAGGAAAAGGGGCGGGGCTGTGGCCATTGAGGGGTGGGGCCTTTGGGACAATACCATATAAGGGAAAAGGGGCGTGGCTGTGGTCATTGATGGGCGGGGCTTTGGGTCAATACCATATAAGGGAAAAGGGGCGGGGCTGTGGTCATTGATGGGCGGGCCTTTGGGACAATACCATATAAGGGAAAAGGGGCGTGGCTGTGGTCATTGATGGGCAGGCCTTTGGGACAATACCATATAAGGGAAAGGGGGCGGGGCTGTGGCCATTGATGGGCGGGGCTTTGGGTCAATACCATATAAGGGAAAAGGGGCGTGGCTGTGGCCATTTATGAGTGGGGCCTTTGGGACAATACCATATAAGGGAAAAGGGGCGTGGCTGTGACCATTGATGGGTGGGGCCTTTGGGACAATACCATATAAAGGAAAAGGGGTGGGGCTGTGGTCATTGATGGGCGGGGCTTTGGGACAATACCATATAAAGGAAAAGGGGCGGGGCTGTGGCCATTGATGGGCGGGCCTTTGGGACAATACCATATAAGGGAAAAGGGGCGTGGCGGTGGCCATTTATGGGTGGGGCCTTTGGGACAATACCATATAAGGGAAAAGGGGCGTGGCTGTGGCCATTGATGGGCGGGGCTTTGGGACAATACCATATAAGGGAAAAGGGGCGGGGCTGTGGGCAGGGCTTGGGACAATACCATATAAGGGAAAAGGGGCGTGGCTGTGGCCATTGATAGGTGGGGCCTTTGGGACAATACCATATAAGGGAAAAGGGGCGTGGCCTGCCCGCTGATGGCCGCTCCTGATTGGCTCAGGAGGGGTGGGCGGGGCTGAACTTCGCCTCCGAGGCCGAGGCCGCCGCCTTCGAGGGGCGGGTCCAGGAGCGGCTGCGGCGGCGGCAGCAAAGGGCAGGTGAGAGACCCCGCCCCCAGTACCCACAATGCACCTGGGCACCCCAAAAATTCACCTGGGCACCCCAAAATGGACCTGGGACACCCTAAAATGGACCTGGGGACCCCAAAAATGGACATGGGGACCCCAAAATTCACATGGGGAGCCCAAAAATGGACCTGGGACACCTAAAAATGGATCTGGGAACTCCAAAAATGGACATGGGGACCCCAAGAAATTCACCCTGGGGACCCCAAAAATTGACCTGGGACCCCAAAAATGGACCTGGGACACCCCAAAATGGATAAGGGAAACCCTAAAAATGAACCAGGGGACCCCAAAATTCACCTGGGACACCCCAATAATGGACCTGGGGACCCCAAAATTCACCCTGAGACCCCAAAAATGGACATGAGGACCCCAAAAATGGATCTGGGAACTCCAAAAATGGACATGGGGACCCCAAGAAATTCACCCTGGGGACCCCAAAAATGGATCTGGGGATCCCAAAAATTGACCTGGGACCCGAAAAATGGACCTGGGGATCCCAAAATTCCACTGGGGACCCCAAAATCCGCCCCCCTTTTCTCCCCCCACAGAGAAGCAATCGCTGCCCCCTCCCCCACCCCCTGGCCATGGTGAGTGGGGGGATTTTGGGGAGATTTGGGGGAGATTAAAAAAAATTTAGGGATTTTGGGAGGATTTGGGAGAATTTAGGGGAATTTTGGGGGGTTTTGGAAGGTTTGGGGGGATTTTGGGAGGATTTTTTGAGGTTTTTGGGGGAATTTTGGGAGGTTTTGGGGGATTTTTGGGAGGTTTTGGGTAATTTGGGGAGGTTTTGGGGGCGATTTGGGGGGATTTAAAGGGATTTTGGGAGAATTTTTGGGGATTTTGGGTGGGTTTGGGGTGGGGGGTTTTTGGGGGGAGTTTGGGATTTTCAGGGGATTTTAAAATAAATTTTTGGGGATTTTGGGGCAATTTTTAGGGATTTTGGGGGGATTTTGGGTGGGTTTGGGGTGGTTTTTTTGGGATTTTCGGGGGGATTTTGGGGGGATTTTTTGGGATTTTTTTGGGGGGGGGTTGGGGATTTTCGGGGGATTTTTGGTGGGTTTTTTGGGGGATTTTTGGGTATTTTTTGGGTTTTTCAGGGATTTTTGGTGGGTTTGGGGTGGTTTTGGGGATTTTGGGATTTAGGGTGGTTTTTGGGGGGAATTTTGGGGATTTTGGAAAATTTTCTGGGGATTTTCAGGGGATTTTTTGGGATTTTGGGTGGTTTTTTGGGGGATTTTGGGGTGGATTTTTTTTGGATTTTCAGGGAATTTTCGGGGATTTTGGGTGGATTTGGGGGATTTTGGGGATTTTGGGATTTTTTGACCCCCCTGTGCCCCCCCAGAGCGTCGAGGGAGCCTCCCCAGGACCCCAAATCCTGACGGTGAGAGGGGGGTGGGGGGGTCACAACAATTAATTAATTGTCCCCATAACAATTAATTTATTTTCCCCATAACAATAATTTATTTTCCCCATAACAATTAATTTTATTCCCCATAACTATTTTTATTCCCAATAAAAATTTTTATTTTCCCTTAACAATTAAATTTTATCCCCCCTAACAATTAATTTTATTCCCCTTAAAAATTAATTTTTATTCCTCATAACATTTAAATTTTTATTCCCCATAACAATTAAATTTATCCCCCCATAAAAATTAATTTATTTTTCCCCCACACCAATTAATTTTAATCCCTTATAAAAATTAATTTTTGGCCCCCATAACAATTAATTTAATTTCCCCATAACAATTAATTAATTTTCCTCATAACAATCAACTTTATTCCCCATAACAATTCATTTCATATGACTTTATAATAATATATAAAATAATTAAAAATACATTAAAATATAATACATATTAGGGTAATATGATAAATATAATAAATATAAAAATAAAAATAAAAATAAAAGTAAAAATATAAATATAAATAGTAGTAATAATAACAATAATAAATATTATAATAGGTATTATAATAAATATTATAATAATACTATAATAAATATAGATATAAATTTAAATAATAATATTATAATATAAAAATAATTTAAATATAAATTTAAATATAAATATTTTTATTATTATTAATAGTAATAGTATTATTATTAATAATAATATTAATAATAATAAAATAAAATAACAATAATAAAAAATAAAATAAAATAAAAATAAAAATAAAAATAAAATTAATAAAAAATTAATAATAATAATAATAATTAATAATAATAATAATAGCGAAAAAATTGTAACAATTTTAATTTATTAACAATTAATTTTATATCTCCTAATAATTAATTTCTTTTCCCCCCCCAGGCCCCCCCGTGCCATCCGTGCCCATCCCCCACCCCGACATCACCCCCAGCCGTTACCGGGGGCTGCCCCTCCCCCCCTCCGGCCCCTCCCCCACCCCGGGCCCCTCCCCCGGCGCCGGGGACCCCAAAAAGGGGGGGAGGGGCCGCAAGAAAACCCCCAAAATCTCCAAGGCCGATATCGGGGCGCCCTCGGGCTTCAAGTGGGTCTGGGGGATTTTTGGGGGGATTTGGGGTTTTTGGGGGGATTTGGGTTCTTGGGGGGATTTGGGGTTTTTGGGGTTTTTTGGGTTTTTTTGGGGGGTTTTGGGGTTGGTTTATTTTGGGTTTTTGGGGGGATTTGGGGTTTTTGGGGGGATTTGGGGTTTTTGGGGTTTTTTTTGGGTTTTTTGGGGGGTTTGGGGTTGGTTTATTTTGGTTTTTTGGGGGATTTGAGTTTTTGGGGGATTTGGGTTTTCGGGGGATTTGGGTTTTTTGGGGTTTTTTTGGGTTTTTTGGGGGGATTTGGGTTTTTTGGGGGGATTTGGGTTTTTGGGGACATTTGGGTTTTTTGGGTGGATTTGGGTTTTTGGGGGGATTTGGGTTTTTGGGGACATTTGGGTTTTTTGGGGGCATTTGGCTTTTTTGGGGGGATTTGGTGTTTTTGGGGGATTTGGGGTTTTGGGGGTTTTTTGGGGGGTTTTTGGGGGTTTTGGGGTTAGTTTATTTTGGTTTTTTGGGGGGATTTGGGTTTTTTTGGGTTTTTTGGGGGGGGGGTTGGGGTAGGTTTTTTTTGTTTTTGGGGGTTTTTTTGGGGGTTTTGGGTTTTTTTGGGGGGGGATTGACTTTTTTTTTGTGTGTATTTTTTTATTTTTTGGGGGTTTTTTGGAGGGGGGATTTGGGGTTTTTTGGGTTCTTTTGGGGGGATTTGGGTTTTTTTGGGGGGAGATTTGGGGTTTTTTGGGGTTTTTTGGGGGTTTTTGGGGTCTCAGGGGGGTCTCACCCCCCTCCCCTCCCCCCCAGACACGTCGGTCACATCGGGTGGGACCCCAACGGTGGCTTCGATGTAGGTGACACCTGCCCCTCCCCCACCCGTGTCCCCAAAGGGAGGGGTGACCCTGAGTGACCCCTGAGTGACCCCAAGGCTGAGTGACCCTGAGTGACCCCTGAGTGACCCCTGATTGACCCTTGAGTGACCCTGAGTGACCCCTGAGTGACCCTGAGTGACCCTTGAGTGACCCCAAACGACCCTGAGTGACCAATGAGTGACCAATGAGTGACCCCGAGTGACCCCGAGTGACCCCAAGGGTGACAGTGACCCCTGAGTGACCCTTGAGTGACCCTGAGTGACCTCTGAGTGACCCCTAAGTGACCAATGAGTGACCCCGAGTGACCCCTGAGTGACCCCAAGGGTGACAGTGACCCTTGAGTGACCCCTGAGTGACCCTGATTGACCCTGAGTGACCCCATAGATTGACAGTGACTTCATGGGATAATAATGACCCCTTGGGGGGTGACAGTGACCCCTGAGTGACCCCAGAGGTGACAATGACCTCACCCTGTCCCTGTCCCTGTCCCCAGCTGGCCGCCCTGGACCCCGCCCTGCGCTCGCTCTTTGCCCAGGCTCGGGTCACCATGGGGGTGACAATGACCCTGTGGGGGGTGACAGTGACCCTGGGGGGGGTGACAGTGACCCAAAGGGAGGTGACAATGACCCTGTCCCCAGCTGGCCACCCTGGACCCTGCCCTGTGCTCTCTCTTCGCCCAGGCCGGTGTCACCATGGAGTGACCATGGGGTGACAGTGACCCAAAGAGGGGGGACAGTGACCCTGTGGGGGGTGACAATGGGGTGACAGTGACCCCAGAGGTGACCCTGTCGCTGTCCCTGTCCCAGCTGGCCGCCCTGGACCCCGCCCTGCGCTCGCTCTTTGCCCAGGCCGGTCACTATGGGGGTGACTGTGGGGTGACAATGGGGTGACAGTGACCCTGTGGGGGGTGACAATGGGGTGACAGTGACCCAAAGGGAGGTGACAATGACCCTGTCGCTGTCCCTGTCCCCAGCTGGCCGCCCTGGACCCCGCCCTGCGCTCGCTCTTCGCCCAGGCCGGGGTCACCATGGGGGTGACTGGGGTGACAATGGGGTGACAATGACCCTGTGGGGGGTGACCGTGGGGTGACAGTGACCCAAAGGGGGGTGACAATGACCCTGTCGCTGTCCCTGTCCCCAGCTGGCCGCCCTGGACCCCGCCCTGCGCTCGCTCTTCGCCCAGGCCGGGGTCAGCGAGCGCCACTTGGCCGACGCTGAAACGTCGCGGCTGATCCACGACTTCATCGAGCGGCGCGGGGGCCTGCAGGCCGTGAGGGAGGAGATGGGGCTGGCAGGTGAGACAGGTGTGACAGACAGGTGTGACACACCTGGGGACACACCTGGGGACACACCTGAGACAGGTGTGATACACCTGAGACACACCTGGGGGCCTGCAGGCCGTGAGGGAGGAGATGGGGCTGGCAGGTGAGACACACCTGGGGACACACCTGGGGACAGGTGAGACACACCTGGGGGCCTGCAGGCCGTGAGGGAGGAGATGGGGCTGGCAGGTGAGACACACCTGGGGACAGGTGAGACACACATGGGGACAGGTGAGATACACCTGAGACATACCTGGGGACAGGTGAGATACACCTGGGGGCCTGCAGGCCGTGAGGGAGGAGATGGGGCTGGCAGGTGAGACAGGTGACACAGGTAGAACAGGTGTGACAGGTGGGACAGGTGAGACAGGTGTGACAGGTGTGACAGGTGAGACAGGTGACACAGGTAGAACAGGTGGGACAGGTGAGACAGGTGTGACACACCTGGAGGGGCTGGAGACACCTGGGGACAGCTGAGGACACACCTGGGACACACCTGGGACACACCTGGGACACACCTGGGACATTGGGGACATGTGAGGGACACACCTGGGGACACACCTGGGACACACCTGGGACACACCTGGGACACACCTGGGACATTGGGGACATGTGAGGGACACACCTGGGACACACCTGGGACACACCTGGAGGGACCTGGGACACACCTGGGGGGGTGTTGGTGACACCTGGGGACACCTGGGGGGTCTCTGTGCCCCCCCCGTGCCCCCTCTCACCCCTCCCCCCCTCTCTCTCTCTCTCTCTCTCTCTCCCCTCCCCCAGCGCCGCCCCCTCCCCCCCCGAGCCGCGGGACCCCCGCCCCTCCCCCTGCCCGCCCCTCCCCCTCCTCCTCCGCCGCTCCCGCTCCGGGGTCCCGGCCCCTCCCCCACCCCGCGCCAGCCCCGCCCCTCCCCCTCCCCGAGGCCCCGCCCCTCCCCCGCGAGGCCCCGCCCCCTCCTCCTCCTCCGCCGCCCCTCCCCCTCCTCCCCCTCCCCCGCCTCCTCCCCCTCGGGGCTCCCCACGACCCCCGGGCCGGGGGCGCTGCTGGACCAGATCCGCCAGGGGTGACGCTCAACAAGGTCAGGGGACCCCAAAAATGGGGGCAAAAATTGGGGGTCCAAAATGGGGGAGGGGGTGGGAGCTCAAAAATGGGGGTGGGAACCACAAAAATGGCGGGATGGGAGCTCCAAAATGGGAGGGTCCAAAAATGGGGGAGTCAAAAATTGGGGGGTCTAAAAATGGGGGAGGGGAGCTCAAAAATGGGGGGTGGGAGCCCCAAAAATGGGGGATGGGAGCTCAAAAATGGGGAGGGGTCCAAAAATGGGGGTCCAAAAATTGGGGGGTCTAAAAATGGGGAGGGTGGGAGTTCAAAAATGGGGGGTGGGAACCCCAAAAATGGGGATGGGAGCTCCAAAAATGGGGAGGGGTCCAAAAATGGAAATGGTGGGGACCCCAAAAATAGGGGAGGGGGCAAAAATTGGGGGTCCAAAAATGGGGGAGCAAAAAATGGGGGAAGAACCAAAAATGGGGGATCCAAAAATGGGAGGGGG